>CANNZV010002791.1:84312-100402 GCA_947561585.1 Caprella mutica | reverse complement strand
ACAAGCATGGGTTGCTTCACTTCAAACTGTACATTCCAGAAGTCATTTGGCTGCACCACAGACACATATCTCTTGTTGAGCATCTTCACCAGCTCAGTGGAGTCTTCATGCGCTTTGTTAATAAGCAGTCCCTCTGACAGAGAGTGTTGGCGCGGTTGGTGCGACACCTTGGCTTTCGACTGCTGGTTGGAATGGTGGGAAGAGGAGGGTGGAGGGGGTGGGGCGTCTGTTGGAACAAGAAGGTCGGAATGTTACCAGGGATGGTATAATTAGGGGGTTAGACTGATTCAATTGGAATGGAAATTTAGAAAACAACCGTTTCTGAACTATTCGTAAACAGGCAAGATCGATAAATAATAAGTTCGAGGTTATTCAACTATCTAAATTATATATATTAATATATTTGCTATTTATTTAAATTTAGAACCAAGTTGAAGTATCCAACAATTAACAAAATTCAAACCACCATAACTGTATTCGAATAGACCAAATATTCATTAAACTTCGATAGTATAAACAATTTCAAGGTCTCTATTTTCCGGGTAAGAGAAAAACAAATCCGAGTTCTGATCCTAACTTCGGTGTAGTAAAAGTAAGTTGCAGCTTCCTAATGTCATTAGCTAACTTTGGCATCTCTTAGAGATTCTAAAAGTGCCACTTGTTCACGCCTCCAAAAAAGATATAAAGGCAGGGGGGGGGGGGGGGGTAATGTCACATTATGCCGTCACAAAAATTTACTCAACTGCTCTTTTGAGTTTAAGATGCAGATCATTTTTTTTTTATTGTTTCTTTTCAACTTTACATTTTAAAATTGAACCTTGAATTTAAATGATGATAATGATGATGATAAAAAAGGTTGTGTTTTAAGAATAATGTTAAATATTTGTAAATATTCAAACTACTTTTATAATAAAATATTCCCTTGTTAATTACGTAAACAATAACATGACCTGATTATCGTAAAAAAAATTCATGTTTTCTATATTTCAATTTTAATATGAATTTTTTTAACTAATTACGACATATATACTATTAACTCACCCAACCCGTAGGCCGGTGACCGGGTGGTCGGGGGAAGTAACGCAGCTCCTTCACCCGGTTTGACGAAGCCTTCGTCACCCTGGACTAAAATACACCCCCGGGTGTTGGATGAAATACTGGCAGTTGCTGAGATTGGGTACATAGAATTAGATAATAGCGGAAGTACACCAGTTAACACATAGTAAGTACATTAATTAAGTCATAGTAAGTACATCAATTAAGACATAGTAAGTACCCTAATGAGGACACAGTAAGTACTCCAATGAGGAAACTGCAAGTACCCCAAGTAGGACACTGTAAGTACTACAAAATCGACAGAGTAAGTGTCCAACACTGATGGTTTTCTAGCGAAATAATTTCACAAATGAAAAATTGAATTACGCGTTAAACTTTTTTGAATTTTGTAACATTTCATGGGTGTTGAATTAAAAACAATATATCATCTATAATGTTGTCCCGTTTTTCCTACTCTACCTCAATGTTGAACATACCTGCTAGATATGCTACAAGCGCCAGAAGAATACAACAAATGACAGACAGAACGATTGCCGAGCATCGCCAGGAGAAAACTCTGTGCCAGCTTTTACTCCCGCCTAGCGACAGTCTTCTGTTCGTCAGAGAAGCCGCTCTCGACCCTAAGTTGTGCCTCACTACGGGCAGTGTGGCGAATCCTACTCCTCCAGATCCTATGTTTGTGTTGGGGTTGGTGCCAATGCCTGTCTTGGTAGAGGATAGAGTTCCTAGTGTGCCCATGACTCTGTGGAAAGATAGGTAATGTGTTATGGGGACATGAAGAAAATAGGCAGAGAATATTATAAAGCCTATGTGGGGACCTAGCGAAAAACTGCGGTTGATTTTAACCAGGGGATATTTGAACAGTGAAATATGAATCTACATATTTATGCTAGAGCTTTATTTAAAAGTAATTTAAAAGTTGTCAGAATTTCATTTATAATTTTAATATGATGTATATTAGTAGCACAAAAAAAAATGAAAATTATCATTGAAAAAAAAAATGTAAATCCAGCCAAAAAAAAAATACCGTTTAAAGAAAGAATGGGAAGCCCAATTCATATTATATTAATAATTTCGATGCATTTTCTGTATTTTGTAATTTTGGATGAGCGTTAAAAAAACAAATCATCAAAAAAACAATAGTTTGAACTATTTATTCTTAATTACAGCTAATAAAATTCTATAAAAAAATAAAAATTGGATTATTCTAACCAATCCCCAACACTGAAAACTAAATCCCCAGAGACAAAGTTAAGGCAGGGAAATAGGAGATTAACTCCTTCTAATCATCCATGACCCCACCATAACAGTCTCTTCGGGTCACCCTACCAAAAACATCCGAACATATGGAAAGCGTGAGAGTACAAAGAAAGAAACAGCCACAATAGTTTACTCCTGTGAGAGATTCATATGCAGTTAGTAAACACACACTCTGCCCAACAATAGATAAGCATTAACTATAAGAAAGCGGTGATATATATGGTGATATCATGCACACGCAACTTTGTTCGGCGCTGATGTAGCGAGTGTGAATAGGACTCGACAAAATGAAACACGATCCAGCCAGCCAGCTCAGCCCGCCCTTTCTCCTCGCAATTTATTATCCTTCCAACATTCATAATATATTCCCGCTACAAGAGGCAGTAGGAGTGATATACTGGTGGCTAAATATGGGACATTATCTCTAGTTCGTATTCATGGGAATGATTAACTGTACCTTTATCTATCTTACTTCACAGCTTCGAAATCATCATCAAAATAGTATTCGCTTTTATAACCCTTCGTGTCTTGAATTAATAATTTGAGCTTTGAAAGAAGAGATTTTTTAGGATATTCTTGTATAATAGAGGTAAATAAAGTATACTAAGAAATATTTTTTTTAAAACACAATTGTGATTGACTAAAGTAAGCTATGTGTTCTAGATGTGAAAGAGTTTATCCGATCGTTTATGGAAAATAGCTAAAAAATGTACAAAATACCAAACTTGATAGGGACATGTGTCATGTATGTCGCTGTTAAGGGCCGTACACACGTAGGGTTTTTTAAGTCTTTCCACCAGACTTTTTGTTTAGCTCCTCCTACTTTTTCCACGAGAATATAAGAAAAAACTATATAATTATTAAAATTATTTCAGTTATTTTCCATGATACCAATTGAAATAAATAATAATTATATCGTTTTTTCTTATATTCTCGTGGAAAAAGTAGGAGGAGCTTAGCAAAAAGTCTGGTGGAAACTTAAAAACCTTACGTGTGTACGGCCCTTTAGATATAAATGGTTAAGATAAGTTGAAAGGAAACAATTGTCCAATTCAAACATACCCTACCTACGATGAAAATATTTGGGTATTTTCTGAGTTCAAATTAAAACATTATATCTCTGAATAATGTACCAGCACAAAAATGATTTATAGCTGATACTACGAGATTCAAACAATATAGAATTTTAGTAAATATGAAAATCCTTTCCTAATGCGGAAGTAGGTACTGTTACTATGGAGTTATTTTTTGATTTAATACTAACGTCAACTCACGAATTCAATTGGATATGCAATATTAAACATCCCATGCTATGTTTTTCGGTAGCTATTGAATTTATAATCTTAATACCCGTTCATTTACTAACTATTACCACCTCATGCAGTTTTGAACAATAATATTGAACAATAATTCATCAAGCCCTTTTATATATTCCTAAAGATAGGATATTTTCGGGCAAACATGAAATTGAAATCAACTTTCATGCAGATGGGATTTTATAGTACAATGAATATTAATTGGAGGCCCACCTTAATCATCTATGACCCTACCAAAACTTTCTTGGATATTGTACCTACAATCGTAATTAACCAGTATTCCAAATATCGTTGATAAATCAGAAAATGCTATGCACAGCAAAAATGAAATATCCCCAACACAGAAATTCGAAAGAAACAAGCAACGAGAGTGCTATAGGAGTAAATTTTCCAAGCTGCTGATTAAAGTAATTTAGGAAAGCGTTTGTTCAGGAACTGTAACCACAATTCAGAAACTTCATTCCGGTTCAGAGAATTTCAGAAACTGTTTTTATCTCAATTCACAGTGTTCAATAAGACGAGGGAAAAGTTTTACCATCCAAATGTGCAAGATGGTGATCGGCAAATCTCCATTTTCAAATATAGATCAATCCATGGATTATGTGAATTCATCGAAGAAAAGTACATCAAGAAATTTCCACAACAAATATTGAAAAGTGTAATCTGGCTCTGGAGAGATTGAGATCCGACACAAAAGACGCTCCTTGATTGCTTCTTCAGACTGATCAAAATCCAAGATTGCCATCACTTTTCAGATTGCAATGAGCTGCAGACTACGCAGTTGGGGGTTGAAAGAAGGAGGGGGGGGGGGGAGGGGTGGTTCACTCTGAAGTCTGGAATGCTTCCCTCTGATATGAAGGTATTCGATTGAAAATCCTGACAGGAATCTCTTGGTAACATGGAAACTCTTTTAGAGGATGAAATGCAGGGCAGCAGCCAACCAAAACAAACTCATTGAAAACAAAAGAGAGAAACATGTTCCAAAGACACAGCTCGTATAACTAACATTATGAAGTGTTGTCTGGCTCTTGCTGTCATCATTCAGATTCGCCTATTCGTTAAATTTGGTACAATAATAAACTGACGATGAATTGCTCTCAGAAGAACCGAAAACATCGCAGGAAAATGTATTTGAAACTCAAATTATATAATATTATCAGAAATTTAATATCGTTCATGAGTCTTTTAAATGCATTTCAAAATAACATTCTTCGAGTGAAATTAATGGAAAAATGTAACATGAACCTGGTTAAATTGGGTCTACTTTCTATCGATTCATCTCTGTCAGATTAAAAATAAAATCCTAGAAAGTATTTTATCGATTTGATGATAATATATTTAGAGTATAAATGATAGTGAAATATATAATATTTTAGTCTTATCGCCAGTTGAAGAATTTGTAATCGGAAGATCGTCTTTCACAGTCGATTTTGGTAAATATTGATCGTATTTATCAAGTGCTTTAAATCTATGATGAATTATGAATGGATTTTAGTCGAATCATTTAAAGTTTTGGTATTATCATTGAAAGTCGACGATTTTAATATTCTAATAAGTTGGTTAGGGAAAACTACGAATTATCGGTCAGTTTCACATCTTCGGTCATATAAGAAAAAACGATATTATAATTGTTATTTAATTTTTATTTTAGTTGGTATCTATGATACCTGCAGGTTGGAATCAGGTTGGATGCAGGTTGGTATCCATGATACCTGCAGGTATCATGGATACCAACTAAAATAAAATTAAATAACAATTATAATATCGTTTTATCTTATATGACCGAAGATGTGAAACTGACCGATAATTCGTAATTTACCCTAGGTATATGTTAGTGAATGACTATGATACATTTACAAGCAGCACAGGGGTTAGGTTAAGCAGTAGCAGTTGTACATAGTCTACTTACTGATGTTGGTGGGGATGAACTTGCTGGTAATAGTAGAATTCCCTGAATACAAAGGATAAAAAATAAATACGAGGAATTGAAATAGAAACAAATAAAACAACAGAGGGTTCAAATAAATGAAAGATCAAAATGAAACTAGAGAGCATCAAGTAAACCCAGGTAACAGTGTTTCTTTGGCTAACATTGGTACAATATTGGGGCAATGTTAGCCCGAGAAATATTGCTCTCTGGGAAGGTTGGTGGGTACTTACTGGGACTGGGGTTGGCCAATGTTGTGGGTGTAATATTCTCGGGTTGGGGACGGGGTACAGTAGAGGGCCTGCTGTGCCCCAGGGGATTTTGTGCCCCCTGTTCTACTGGATAGAGTATTACCTTGGTATCTCAGACCATTGTTACCCATCATGTAATCTGAGGAGGGGAGATAGAGAAATATAGTACCTTATTTTCTCTGATGCAGAGTTGTTATATTTAAATTTATTTAAAAAAAACTATTAATAACGAAATCAGATTTTCCACCAAAAACTATTACATAAATCAAATTCACATGATTTAAAAATTTAAAAATATTTAAATCTATTTTTAAATAATTGAAATTTAAAGAAATGATTAAACAGGTTCAATTTTGAGAAAAAAAAACTATAGAAGAAATGAAATAAAAATTCATTTCCCCATAAAAATATGAAATATAAAAAGACAAGTACATTAGTTAACTCCCAGGTGACAATTTCGTAACAATATTGGAGTATTATTACTCATAATATTAACGTTTTCCTTAAACTGTTTCATTCATATATAGTAGATAACTATTGAAATTGTTCTTTCAAAATGTAAAAAAATTATCAACCCACCATGGCTCAAGAAGACGGTATTTTGTGGCTGTTGATAACCATCATCAGGAGTGGAGGGTTGGTAGCCTCCCCCAGACCCACCATTGGCGGGGTGAGGGGGACCATTGGCATCCATCCCCCCACCCTGCTGGGGGTTGTTGCCCCTGATCCCAATGAGGTGGTGGGGGGAAATTCGTTGTAGAACCTCGGTGGGAAGAAGTTCCGGACTGCCGACTAGCTCTGAGTGGAGGAAATTGAATTGAGTCTTACTTCCAAGATATCGTATGGGGGGGGGGGGTGAAATGGGAGAGAGGGTTGGGGAGAAATAGATAGGGGGGATTTTGGAGAAATAAGAGATACGTAGGAAGGGGAGATAAATGAAAGGATTCATTTTAATCTATTCAATCAGAACAACAATAGCCGTTAATGTTACGGTTTTTCAATGAAATAATCAATAAGTATATATTCAAGCAAGATAATCTTCATTAACAACTGTAATGTAATATATATGCAATAAGAGTTAAAAAATAATAGATATTAAAAAGAATAAAATGGTATATTAATATCATAATTTACGGAAAAACAAATCAACAGTAAAACTAATTAGATGAAAAACAAAAAAATAATTGAACAAAAGCTAATTTGTTATTATTTGACAAAAAAAACCTCAATGATTATGAAATAATCTAAAAAAATCTAAAAGACCATAAATTAAATCCATCAATAAGGAAAACAATCAGATGAAAATAATTATTGAAAACTTAATGTTATTAAAAGTTGAAAAAAAAAATATCGAAGAAAACCTACTAATTATTTCTAAACTATTTTAAAAAAATCTAAAAATTAATAAATCAAATAATTAATAAATATCAAAGTTAATGAAAAGTTAATTAATAAAACCCATTAAAATAGACACCTTAATTGAGCAGAAAAGTAATTAAGCATAACAATATAATATGAGCCTAGCAGTTCCATATCATAAAATGACTTCATTTATTGGAATTGAAGGAGAAAAAACTAAAGGGCGGAATGTGGTCACGCAACACTCAGATCTGTAGAGCTGGTCGATAAGCCACTCTTCGACTGTGAGGGTGTCGACACGCAATCTCTTGTCGACTCTGTGTCGAGAGTCTATTAAAAAGCTACTTAATGAGCCAAACATGAATATTAATAATAGGCGTTATGATTGAATAGGAAAAAGACTGATATAGGGGGTTGCATCAGAGTTGTCGAACAGTCCCACGTTTTCGATCGTAGTAGAAAAAAAATATGAAAAGTAAGTTTAATTTTTTATCTTGAATATGAATTTAAATTTCGATTTTTTTTAATCGAAAATATGAAACTGATTGATAATTCAGAACTAACCCTATTTGAATAAATATTTAGTAGGTACATTCATCTTCTTTGGTGTCAATTGATTATATCATTAAAAAGCGATTTAAATTAAATGAATAGATAATAGCTAAATCAATGAAGAGAAAATATTGTGGAATAAAATATAGATTTCTATAACATCAAGCATGACACAGCAGATTGCATTACTTAAACAAAAATCATTAAAATCATTTTTATTTGAAAAAATAATACTAAATATTATGTAATTTTATCCTTGTATATCGATTATATTGTTGAAAACGATAAACAAACCTATTAATTTTACTCCTAACATCAAATTCCCAAAACCAGTTATGAAATATTTATAAGTCCTCCACATCTTAAGAACTACATATTGAATATCCTATAAATATTTACTGTAATATCATTATACTAAATAATTCAATAATTTAGCCTGAAAATAACTAATATTGAAAACTTAACTAAATCTATGGACTTTACTCTCAATATTTCATTTACTATTCAATTTTAATACAGAACAAATTTTTGATCCCTTTTTCAATTATAAGAAATCTATTAATTACTTTCCACTATTCATTGAAATGAATTAAGTAAGGGGGCATTAGTTTCCCGTTACAAGAGGTATAACGCAGTCAATTAATTACAGGTACACAGAGTGTCTACCCTGCAATATAGCATGGCGAGACGCATCAAGGGGTGCCATTACACATTATTCACGCTCTTCCTACTTTATTTACCTATTGATCACACTATTGGTAGTCATTTCATTTTATAACATATTATTATATTCTCTTTCTAGTGTCACTGATGAAATAATTGAAAAAGTATGTCCATGCGTGATGCGTATTAAATTGATTATGTTAGGATATACATGTGCAATCAATGAGTTCGGGAAAACCTGATTTTAAGTCTGGTCAACGAATTGAAACTGTGTGTAACTAATATAAATTTAAAAGCGTTACGGATTAATAAAGGAAATAATCATAAAGGTTATAAATTGATACCATTAATTTAAAGAAAATATTATTTTGTTTGTAAATTTTATATATTAGTTTATTGTTCGTGGGTAAATCTTGTTATATATTCATCTCCAATTGTTATTATAAAATCACGAACTACCAACAATTAGAAGCTAGATAACGAAAAAAAAGTAACATAATATAATTAAATAAATAAAGTATATAAATGTTAAATAATACGTATGAATAATTATTGACACTGATAATAATACATAAACAATAATTAAAATTAATAATAGTAAATAAATGCAATTAACAATTAAAAATAGTAAATAAGCCTATTATCACGATCTTTTAATGTCTAAATACATACATTCAGTTTTAAAAAAGACAGTTCTAATACATACTTGAACAAAAAATAATTAACAAAATGTTCCTAATTTCCCTATAAATACTCACGATTGTCAAGCGCGTGCATTCTCGCCCGTAAGCTGGAGTTTATATCGCCGCTCTCAGCGTATGTCGTATCGGAGTTATTGTCAGACGATGACACGGAGGCGGGGACTCTTCGCGGCGTGGGTCTGCGATTGTCGTAATGGTGGTCTGTGACGTTGTTGGCGTAAGAGTTAGGGGGGTAGTATTCGGGGGGCAGGAGATTGGGGTTGGCGTAGTGGTTGCCCCCGCTACCAGGGCGGTTGTAGTCGTTCTCTTCGTCACCGGGTGTTGTGGAGTGATGGTTGTGTTGTGGTGCTTGGTGCAACCCTACTGTGTTTCTTTGAGAGTTGGTAAGTTGATCTGAAAAAAGAAGTAAAATTAAAATAATTACTATTGTAATAAATAACGTTTTTTATTACTTTTTTTAATGGAAAATATTGTCTTTTGAAGCAACAGATAATTTTATTATAATTAATAACTTTTCATTATTATTAATAATTTTTTCATATAATTAATAACCTTCTGTAAACTTTTCCCATACTTTTATCTCCTATTTAATTTTGAATGACTTTAAAGATAAATAAAAACTTTTATCACAACTTTAACAGTTTTTTATCTTTTCACTGTGCACTTTTTATTGTGATTAGTGGTTGCTTGAATAGAAAAGTACCCAATTAAAAATGATTCAAAATAAATCACTCGATTATGAAATCTGATTTTTTTTTCAAATAATACATAGAAATAATTTTAAGACATAAATCATTACTATACAGTAAGAAATTGATTTTGTGTAATTTGGTATTTTCTATGTACCAAATAAGGCACACCACGCAGTGAAGGTATTCACAGGTAATAGATGAGTTACCACCATCTTCGAAACGCTTTGTAGATTACCATCATCATTTTTATCGAATAAAGTCGCCGTAATGGAAGTCGCGACACAAGTTGCGTGCGATTTGTTTTACGACAAAGTTTCCTCCTCGCGAAACTTCTGCAGCTACGCATTATTTCGATCAAAAGGAAGATGTGTAGTGATTACAAAGTTAGAAGGAGGAGCGACTCAGACGATATCCTTCACTGATTTATAGCACGCAAATATTATTAGGCAAGTTGTGTGTTACCGTACAGTCTGATATTATCGTGCAGTTATGTACTTTCGAACAATTATGTATTCCCGTATAGTTACGTATACCCGTACTATTATGTATACCCGAACAGTTACGTATTTACATACAGTTACGTATTCTCGAATAGTTGCGTATTCCCGTACAGTTGCATATTCCCGTACCGTTGCATATTCCCGTACAGTTGCATATTCCCGTACAGTTACGTATTCCCGTACCGATCAGCTGCATATAGTTCCAACTGAAAATGTAGGCAGAAATCACCAAACCTCCAAAATAGAGCATAGACAATCACTGTCTACACAGCTTTGGCCTAGGAAATATCTACCAGAGAAGTAACCACGGGAGAGTATAAGAGAGAGGTAAAGAATATTGCGCTGTAGTAACGGGTAAGAGAAAAGGCGAATTAAGCTGTACAGAACTCGTAAAGTGGGGCTCTACACCACGTGGGGGAAGCCCTCCAATGTATTTTATGACTGCATTTACTGGGCACACACAAAGAGTTTGTTGTGGTACGCTTCAGGGCACATGGTATGTAATTGAAGATGGAGAGGGTAGAAAGCTACTGTGGAGGGAAGTGATGGTTCAAATGGAGGAAAAGGGTAGGGAGAATTATGGTTGCATCATGGAAGATTAAGGGAAAGTTATGGTGGGGCAATAGAAGTTCGAGAGAGAGAACATATAAGAAAAAGTATGTAATAATTAAAATGAAGATCGAAAATGTTTAACTGTAATAAATATGAACTAACTAATATGAACTAATGAACTAATAATACTGAGATATACTTAAGTTACAACATCAGTTCCTATTAGTCGAAACAGTTCCGTAATAGAATATTCTACTTGGAAAACTTTCCATAATATGAGTGAAAGGAAAATGTTTCCATACAATCAACGTAAGTGGAAACAAGTAACTGAACAATCTTAATTTTCTTAAAAAGTCTTATTATCCATCAAACAATATTGATCAGACCTCAAAATCTCCCAGAAAATTCATTATTCAAAACATTCAATTGCATAGTAAATAACTTTAATGAATAATATTAATCCACAATAGACACAATAATTTTAATCTAATACTTCCAACAAAATCTTCAGCTTCAGCTATTTCCACTAATCCAAAAAATAGTTCCAATCCACCATGAGATGTTTCAATACAGTTGTCGAAATGTGAGTAGGTATTTCAGTCCGAATATCCACTATCGCTAATGAAAGCCCCAGATTTTATAAGCAGATATTTGGTTTGAATGAAGCACATCATCGGGTCTCAGTACATCAAAACAACTTCTGAAAGGTCTTCACAGGGGTCCATCCAGGAGGGGGATGAGGCCTTTAATCTAGGGCACCGCGGGATGCAAAAGGATATCTGGTAGTCACTGAGGCAATATTGGAGTGTATCCTTATTCTGTATGTGACTCTGATTGAATTGACTGTATTTGTAATATTATTCTGTATGTGTTTTGTTGATTGAATTGACTGTATTTGTAATATTATTCTGTATGTGTTTTGTTGATTGAATTGACTGTATTTGTAATATTATTCTGTATGTGTTTTGTTGATTGAATTGACTGTATTTGTAATATTATTCTGTATGTGTTTTGTTGATTGAATTGACTGTATTTGTAATATTATTCTGTATGTGTTTTGTTGATTGAATTGACTGTATTTGTAATATTATTCTGTATGTGTTTTGTTGATTGAATTGACTGTATTTGTAATATTATTCTGTATGTGACTCGTTGATGGGATTGACTGTATTTGTAATATTATTCTGTATGTGTTTTGTTGATTGGATTGACTGTATTTGTAATATTATTCTGTATGTGTTTTGTTGATTGAATTGACTGTATTTGTAATATTATTCTGTATGTGTTTTGTTGATTGAATTGACTGTATTTGTAATATTATTCAGTATGTGACTCGTTGAATGAGTTGACTGTTTTTGTAATATTATTCAGTATGTGTTTTGTTGATTGAATTGACTGTATTTGTAATATTATTCAGTATGTGTTTTGTTGATTGAATTGACTGTATTTGTAATATTATTCTGTATGTGTTTTGTTGATTGAATTGACTGTTTTTGTAATATTATTCAGTATGTGTTTTGTTGATTGAATTGACTGTATTTGTAATACAAGTTTGTACTTATAATTATTTGAATTTGAGATAAAATATATCCTGCTTGATATATAATAAATATTTGAAGTAATAACTATTTAGATATGTGGTGACAATTATTGTCATAATTTTTATACACTTCAATTTATTTTTACCAAAAAAGTTTGACAGAAACGATAGTCGTATCATGTTAACCCTTTGATTTCCCCCCTATTTCATTACCATTCCAAATTGAGTACAAAAACTACCGAGTATCTAGCCATTCCCGTCTGATTCCAGGATTGTAAGGGTGGTAGCTACGATCCCACTCAATAAACCGGTTCTTGGAATGCAGAGTAATATTGTTCCATTTTCCAGTCGAAGTAAAAAGATTTCACACTCCGCTGGAATCAGTTCAATTGTGCTCTTATTTGAGAAAAGAGTGGTGGGTGGGTGGGGTGGATATTAGGAATTCCAGGGCGCTGTCTCATGTGTCTATACTCCAGAACCGGGTAGTTATTTATAAGCGATGTCACTGTCGAGTTTTTGAAGAACTTTAGTTGGAAGAATTTGTAAGAGACACCTCGGAAATATGTCAAATTTTCGCTAAAGATGGAATTCTTGTTTGGTTTTAATGAAGAAGAACATGAAAGATGCCTTTCATTTTCTAAGAGCTTTCATTTAAATTAAGTCATAAAAAAATTTAAAATTCCATAAGATTGAAAATTTCTTCATTGGAATAAGTAATGGAAAAAAAACTAGAAGATGTTAATCCTAAATCTTCAAATAAATTCACAACACGTAATAAACAAACTAAATCAAACATTTGGAACATCTCAATAAACTCCAAAGATGTATGATTTCATAACTTTCTGCCCAATTGATATTCCGAAGGTGTTTTATGAATGCATTTATTCCCTTTCAGTAATGGAAGGACACATCGAAATGTGGATGACAAAACAAATTCTGACAAATGGTTGCCCATACATGCCGTCGTTTCCTCAACAACAATAAGCAGCATCGGTAAAAAAGACAAACTTTCTCGGACAGCATAGAGGAAGAAGTCGGCACATTCCCCAATAAAAACTGATGACTCGTACACTGCCCAGCTACAAATGGGCGAAAAAGAACATTTTATAATAACTCAATATCCTGAGTGATATAGGAAGATAATCTGTATTTGTTATGGTATCAAATTGGAATAGTCGATAGTGGATCAAAATCTTTCCTCTGATGGTACTTCAACTCTTCAGTTCCGTCATGCTAGATTTACGAACTGGAGGAAATTGGCCGTTTTGATTAATAGCCGTGATTTGGAAGGATTATGCAATTTGAATATTGAGCCGGGAACAGAGCTAATCCGTAAGATTAATACTGCATTATGCATCGTGGCAATTGCAATGGCAAGAGCCCGCCTCTTGAGCCACTGAACAGAAACACAGAATTGATGATCCGGCAGATGTTGGGAGGTGAATGGAATTACTAAATTCGCGATTGGAGGCTTGAATTATGCACCACTCGACCGTATAATGTGAATCGGGAAGTGAATTGAACATGAGTGAACTATTCATGAAGCCCCTTAAACACATCCAATATGGCCGGACTTTCTTGAGACTCCGTATTTCAGCAGTGTCCAAGTTTGGTCGTAGAGCAGCGTGCCGTGAAAGAATAGACTCATTTCGCTTGGTAAATAACTCATAAATATAGATATGAACTCATTCCATTCACAAACAGCAACTTATTGAATCAGTCGCCTCGTCTTTGAGAAGAAATGACACGGTCTAGAAAAAAAAAGAAATTTTAAGAATTCTTGTCCTAAGACTCTCAGGGCGGAAACGGCGCACATCGCCGACTAAAATATTGAGATGTTCAGAAATTCAGAGGACGTCAAATGTTCAACAGAATTGGCACCGAAAAGACTTGAGGAAAAAGTGATAGCAGAGTTGCTATCTTTTTTTTTTCTGGTGTGGTATATCAGAGTTCTACATTTTGTATGGGGAGTAACATGGTACACTGCGATTGAGAGAAGAGGGGAAAAAATGGGAATTGTCTAGCAGTACTTTAGCCGAACTTTTAATATGCATTATCTGTGATATCACACATTATTGAATACAAAACATATTATATATATATATTGAAACTATTATTACTTTTATATAACTACTGTTCAGTAAGCATAAATCTACAGAATAACGATATTTAAAGATACATTTTTTTAATTACGATCGATAATATCTTCTTTTTTCGAAAATTATTCTTCCATTTTTTATGTAATGCCAGATATCATATTTTGGACATTTCCATGTAGATACAGTTATGTAGGGGCCATAGAAGATTAAGAGAGTTCATTTCTTAATCTCCTACGATATACCAAAACTTTGCAGAAGGAAAATAATCTGTATTTTATAAAGACGAATAAAACGATAATTGAAGAATGTATATCAAAATAATGAGTTATGGTAGAACCATTGGAGACTGAGTAGGTCACCTCTTAATCTTCGATAACCCCACGATAACTTCACCTCTATAGTTACTCATTCTCTAATGCAGTAAAAGTCCTCTATAATGAAATCATGCATAGGAAGTAGCCTTCCTAGGAATCGAAAAAAGTCTCACTATAGAGAGTAGTTTCTTACTCAGGACACTACATTCACTATACAGAATTTGATTTAAAGAGGAGTTCTACTGTTCTAATTTCATATCATTTTTATAACTTATTGTTCTCTTTTCCTATCGAAATCTGCTGATCGAATTAGAGTTTCCACAACACGGGCAATGATAGCATCTCACTCTGGCAACTTTAATCCGTAGGTCGCAAGTTTGGGGCCATTGTTCGCATAGTTTGCTCGGGGGTGTACCTTTTTAAACACAACACCGATGTTATTCTTGGACAAGTTGTTGGTAAAGAAGTTGTATGTCGGTGGTAATGTCTTACAAAGGAGAATCGATAGCATAATATTTCCTTTTTATAGTCATTGTATTGGGTTATGATATCGTATTGCGTTGTTTTTAATGATGAAAACCGATGAAGAATTTGAAAGAGATAATTTAAATGTATTGGTTCTACACGCTATTGATATTTCTTCGCTGAACCGATATTTTCCCAACATTTTACTGGTATTTTCCCAACATTTTACTGATATTTTCCCAACATTTTACTGGTATTTTCCCAACATTTTACTGATATTTTCCCAACATTTTACTGATATTTTCCCAACATTTTACTGGTATTTTCCCAACATTTTACTGGTATTTTCCCAACATTTTACTGGTATTTACCCAACATTTTACTGATATTTTGCCAACATTTAAATGGTATTTTCACAACATTTTACTGGTATTTTCCCAGCATTTTACTGGTATTTTCCCAACATTTTACTGGTCTTTTCCCAACATTTTACTGGTATTTTCCTAATATTTTACTGATATTTTACCAACATTTTACTGGTATTTTCTCAACATTTTACTGATATTTTCCCAACATTTTACTGATATTTTCCCAACATTTTACTGATATTTTTCCAACATTTTACTGATATTTTCCCAACATTTAACTGATATTTTCCAAACATTTTACTGATATTTTCCCAACATTTTACTGATATTTTCCCAGCATTTTACTGATATTTTCCCAACATTTTACTGTTATTATAAATCATCAAACCATTTTCCCAAGAAATTTACCCAGAACGTACTCTAGCAATTTTACCTAGAACTTACTCTGCTACAGTTATACTATATACTTATTCTA
>CANNZV010002791.1:0-84288 GCA_947561585.1 Caprella mutica | reverse complement strand
TATACTATGTACTTATTCTATTAGTCTAATAACGGAATAATGAAATGAATTAGGTGGTACATAATTAATATGAGTAGTTATATGAAATAATTCTACAGAGTTGAAACGGTGTAATTATTGTGTTCATGTAGATAATTTCTATACTAACATATGATTCTTTGATAGGAGATTTCCGAACCTATTAAAATAAGCAGATATCCTTTGTTTTAAAACATATTTTAGTCTACTCTTTTAATTTGATAAAATAATTTTCTAGCGAAAACAACCAACAGATACAAATAAAATGCACTGTGAAGGGTTAAAACAACCATCCATAGTTGTAAATAAAATACACAATGAAGAGTTAACATTTTCACCTATATAACAATTCACCAGGTAATGTTCAGGTCATATCAGAGTCTAGTAGACAGTGCCTCACTCTCATAAAAGAGTCAATCTATGCATAATATATGGCAGAGACACTAATTGAGCTAACCATAAAGTAACTAGTGAGTTATGGCCCATAAAAACACTGACAGTACCTTGTGTGATGTATGCGCTTGCTGCTAGACATGTTTGATGGTAGGACAAGTGTGATAGGACATGTTTGGTAAGACATGTTTGATGTTGGACATGTTTGATGGTAGGACCAGTGTGATAGGACATGTTTCGTAAGACATGTTTGATGTTGGACATGTTTGCTAGGACATGCTTGTTGGTAGGACATGTTTTGGCAGGAGGATATATTTATTGTTGCAAAACTATATTGAACGCATGTGTTTAATGTATTGTACATGTTGTATGTTAGAATATATTGACACTGATTTGTATGTTAATTAATATGTTTGCTGAAATATCTATTTTGAAGGAAATATTATACACCTTCAGGGTATATTTGTATATCCTTTAATACTCTCACACTGAGATAATGGTTAATGCATCCACTTAAGAGGTGTACATCCACTTAATGGGCACACTCAATAGTCCCCTCTAACCCAATCAATGGGGATTGCCTTTCGCCACGTGCAGTAAATTGGGTCACACGTTCTAACTAGGTTACCTACTAACATCCTTAGAATTAGACCTAATGAAATAAGGATATACTAATGAAATAAGGATATACTGATGAAATAAGGATATACTGATGAAATAAGGATATACTAATGAAATAAGGATATACTGATGAAATAAGGATATACTAATGAAATAAGGATATACTGATGAAATAAGGATATACTGATGAAATAAGGATATACTGATGAAATAAGGATATACTAATGAAATAAGGATATACTAATGAAATAAGGATATACTGATGAAATAAGGATGTACTGATGAAATAAGGATATACTGATGAAATAAGGATATACTGATGAAATAAGGATATACTAATGAAATAAGGATATACTAATGAAATAAGGATATACTAATGAAATAAGGATATACTGATGAAATAAGGATATACTAATGAAATAAGGATATACTGATGAAATAAGGATATACTGATGAAATAAGGATATACTAATGAAATAAGGATATACTGATGAAATAAGGATATACTGATGAAATAAGGATATACTGATGAAATAAGGATATACTGATGAAATAAGGATATACGTATCGTATTGGAACGGCGAGTTTTTTTTTCAAAATGGCCCAAAAAGGTGACAGCATGGGCTGTAATGTCGAAACCATCTTAGCCTAAGATGTTGCCAATATGGTATTCAAGTTTCAGTTTTAGCCATATAATGTTGACACGCTATATATTAATCAGGTTGGGCCAATAGGACAATTCAATGGAATGGATTCGCCACATTTAACCAACCTTCTCCCAAGGTAACATTCCATTAGAATGGAAAACCAAATTATCCCCATGTAATTTCTAGGCTACTTTTCAGTCTGTCATCTCTTGCCCATCTAACCATCTAGTGCCCATGTTGGCACAATGTGCCCCAGTTGCTCGGGTAAAGATATACTAATGTAGGGAAGGATATACTACAGTAGAACTCCTCTATAATGGAATCCTCTATAGTGAATGTAGTGTCCTTGGTAAGAGATCTACCCTCTATAGTGAAAACATTTACTTTAGTCTACCATAAAATGGCAATTAGTTTTCTATAACTGATGGTCATTCACCGTATCTTAGAATTTATCATATTGGAATTATTATTCAATAAAAATTAACCGAATTCACAGAAATAGGGTGAAAATTAATGTCATATACCTATATGCAAAAACTCATATAAAACTAAATAAAATCTATAAATAGATTCAGAAAAGACCATTCCATAAAAAAAGCCATAAATATGCGGGCAGTAGATTAATAATCAATGGACACATCACAGTTTTATGATAAGTAGTTGATAGCAAATCACATTTCTTATCACTAACATCAGGTATAAAATGTTTGCCGTGAGAAAGCGTCATAAAGCTCATATCGACTCTATTATTCAGGCTATTTCGTGGGGTCCAACACTTTAAATGAACAACCTCAGTCGTATGATTAATAACAATGATTAATTGAAACAACTTATTCAGATTTTAGGTTAAAATACACTGGTTTTAATATAATGAATTAATTTAGATTGTTCAATTTTTTTTTTCAATTTACATTTTTTTCTATATGTCCATGGTTAATAAAGTAGAAATAAAATAATTGAATATTGATCCTATTTTAGAATAAGTTTTGATTTATATAACAATTATTTAATATTTTCATCAAATAATTACCTCAAAAACAATTCACCAACCTCTATGTTAAATTCTGATTCGATCTATGTACATACAAGCAAATCAGCATTTTCATATCTCTAGGTTTAGATATATCAATTCACGCACGGTAGCTCGTGAAAACTATACATAATGACGGTGCTCGGGGTTCGAGGCCACTAATCGAGGGTCTTTAGATGCCATTTAGCGAATATTCGCCAGGTCACTTTATTCTATAGCGACCATAAACTACGAAATGGTCTAAGTGAATTAGACGAGCGGCTGCAGTTTGTGAAGTTTGCATGTGGTGCTATTGCCAACCGTCTCTATTTCTGTACAGGCTAACGAAACTCTATGAATTTTTCACAGTTTACTAAAAAAAATTTAATTGGTCTGGACACACGATGATAAATTTGTAAAATATGATTTTTTAGGAAACTGTGATTGGAGAAATTAACATCTTGCGGAGACTATTTTCTTTGCTAGTACAAATGTGCTAGATTCATGATCGATAGTTTGGAAGTGTGAGTGATTGTGATGTCAACATTGAGATATATCACACTTTCAGGTATTTTAATGAATGATAACATTGATATAAATGAATAATAAAATCAATGGTGGTCTAGATTTGCAACTGCAGGCGTATAAGCATCTAGGCTGATTCTGAGTTATAGAGAGAGTTCAAAAATATGATCGATGATTGAAAGAAAAATTATATGGATAATAATTGAAATTACTAATAATTACTCTACTTTTTCATTTGGTCGAAAAAGTGGTAAAACCGTGCGATAACTCGAAACTTACCCTAGATTACCAATCATGTTGTATACAAACGTATTTAAAGAAATAACAAACTAAGCTTTCTATAGATATTATTTCTCAAAAAATATTCCTACCTCAGGAGATAGTAATTTTGGGAACAGCGATTCCCACCTTAATCTTCAATGGCCCCACCATAAGCATCCATAGCTGCCTGCCTCCTAATTCCGTATGTCAGCTCTATCGGTTGGCCTATAATTCTGGGTAGTTTTATTAGCGCATTAGTGTAATGTCTCTGCGAGGGTTCAGACTTGAATCTGAGGGCACACATTATAGCCATTCACGCCCTCTATCGGCAATGGAATGCCATGGCAATTGTCATTGCTGAGCAATGAATAGATATAGCTTGTAATGAACACTGAACTCGGCATGCTACGTCTTCCCAATGTGTTTGCACGAACTAATTTAATATAGAGAACAATACAGAAAGAAACATTACATATATTTAAATAGGGAATATGTAGTAGTTCTATTGAATGTTTATGTAGAGCTTACCGTCAAAGAAAAGGGCACATATAATGTGTTGACAGCGACCAATTTGTAACATTTTAAATATCAAAGGAAATAGAAAACAGTGATTTGTTAAAATAACATCATGCGGTGACTCTGTTCCCTGTAGGGTTGTGACAATATGCTTTAAAATCATACATCCCACAAATATTAACAGTATTGAATGGTTCTACACCAGCGGTATTTAGTATTCGATACCATTTCATTTCGATCATGATATTCTTACGATCTATAATATTAAAAGCATATTGTCACAACCCTACTAATCATATAGTGAAGCGCTTGCTTACACTTATCTTATAGTAATAATATAAAGTATAGTTTATTTACTCACCAGTACTTCTTTTAGATCTCTTATTAGCTGCATTGACTGCATTCTGCTGCAGTCTCAACTGTTGCGTCTCGTCATTTTCCCCCACGTAATCGTCTTCCGAGTCGCTATCGGCGTTGGCATTGCCTTCCGGGCCACCGGAAGAATGTTTGACGTAGCGGGCACTGGGCAGTTGCTGGTGTGATTTGTTGCCAGAATTGGCAGCCGAGGAGCTTCTGGAAGCCGTGCCAGGTGTTCGGACACCGGCAGTCATGCCATCCATGTTCTAGGCTTGGAAAGTGTTAGGTGGACCTGGAAGAACGGCTCGATCCATGTGGTGTGAGACCTGTGGAAGATAAAACAAAAAAAATGAAATACGGAAATTTTCCAGAAAACGATTCGATATATTATGAATGTAGAGGACATTTCAGTGTCCGACACCCACCTATGTACTTCACAGTGCACAGAAATTGTATATTAACATGGGCTACTCATAAATTTATAATTGCTCAAAATTAATGTCGAAGACTATTTTGGAAATACTGTGAGTTAGAGTACTTCAAAGATCCACATTAAATTTCATTAACCATAATCTTACAACAGTTGATTCATCATCAAAAGTAATCCAATATCCTTCCTCTGGAGATAAATGTAGAAAATTCAAAGTCTACGAATTCAATATGATCATTTCTAACTGGGTATGTCCTATTTAATAATTCTAATAATGCTATACCATAATTTCGAATAGACTCAATCGATTTCCCCAATCTGAAGCAGTTCAAATATCGCAAGTTTAATTCCCCTCCAAGTATCTCAACTGTAGCAATCAGTGGAGAGCTTTTCCCGAATCTATTAGAATTGTCTCTTTGCTTTGGTAGGTTTTATCTGCGCAATCAATACTGTTGGGTGGTGGTGAGCTAACAGAGAAATCTAGGAGATTGTACTCGCCCAAATCAGATTGCCAGAGAGATTTCCCACAGCCTCACCAGCTAATTCAATTAAATGATGGAGAATAATGAAGATCAGTCCTCAGTTTATATTATAAAGATAGAACTTTCAAAATTATGAAAATTGTAATATGGACTAGGATGAGTTACGTAACATATTCGGTCCTATAAGAAAAAAAACGATAGAATAATTTAATTTTCATATCATTTTTCCTTATATGACCGATAATTCGTAACTTACTCTAGATCACAATAAGAAGCATTTTAAATTTATATAAAAATAGTCCATTTCAAGTTCTTTCACTATTCGGCTGAAATATATGGAAGTAAGTAACTCTTCTATACCATTTCGGGAAATAACACAGGCGAGTTCACAAATAGGAATAAAGATGAATATTCAGGTGGAGAATATTAGAAATAGTTTTGAAGGCGCAAATCCCTAGAGAAATCCCCGTTAAAATGCAGGAAGCTTATATATCAGGCCAGGGAATCAGGAATTATATTGAAAATAACTGGAGAATTTTATATTCCCATTTTGAATAATGATAACCTTGCACTGAGAAAAACAGCTTTCCGACAAAGTGGAATTGTTCAAAGAATAATCCATCGTTTTGAAAGTTTATTGTGGAATTGCTTTCATACCGTGTATTATAAATGAGAAAGAATCTATAGAGCTTTATGCTGGGACCATCGAAGATAAAGATGTTGCAATATTCTATATCCCCGCCATAACTTCCTCACTGGGTGTTTGGCCAAGTAGTCATAAATGCATTAGGAACATCTACAATCATTAGTGATTCTCCATAAAAAGAAACTTACGGAACATTCATTTAAAGTTCTGGTTGTAATTTCTTGGGAATGTCTCTGTAGGTGAAATATTCGAGGCAAAGAAAGGCTTAATGCGTGTAGCCAAAAGTCCTAAACTACTCCAAACTGTTTACCTCTAAACTTTAATGTGGGAGAGCCATCCTTTTGATCTTCCTCCTCCAAACCCTCTAAATTCTCTCATTAAAAATCTGGAATGATATGAAGCACTGGCTGGCGGTGGATGGCCTAGGACCTCATTATAATTTTCATTAAAATTGCGGAGGCGTCGCCAAAAACATTAAAAGAATATAAGGATTGGAGATTAGTCGGGGAAGCAAGAAATAGATGGAGATGAGAAGCAAGCAAGCAGGCAGGCGGGCAGGCATTATCCAGAGAAAGTGAACGCCGCATCAGAGACTTTAGAACCAATTTGACATCGCTACAAAAAGAGAGACGCGCAATTTAAATCTCCACAAGAAATGCCTCGGCAATCATTCCTCATTTTAGGTAAAATGAGACCCGGGAACATTCACATAACGATTGTGAATACCGTGTAAACCCAGGGAAAAAGTTATGGTGATGCCATAGGACATTATCACCAAGCAGTCAATTTGACTGCTTTTCACATTTAATAATTTGTATCACATAAATTATCATTGCTATTTAGTTGATCTTCTTTTAGATAATTAATATAAGGAAACAGTGTCCCCTTATTAAAAAAAAAAATAGCAACAATCTGCCAATAATAATTCATGATATACAAATGTTTGAAAAGGAAAAAACAGTCAAATTATATAGTTATATAATTATATATTATATATATTTGTTACATTATTATCTGACTTGAAGAATTGCTATCACATCGTGAGATATATTTCTATTCAATTATTTTCCAGCAAAAGAGTGATAATTCATGTAATATGAAACAGGAAATATACAAAAGAATCCAAATTCTCCTTAAGTAATAACAACTAATATTCGGAAATTCGATATAAGTACCAATTAAGATTAAAAAAATTGCGGTTATATTTATGGATTTGTTATGAATAATAATGATTTTTTCAATCAAATAACAATATTATACTGAAAAGCTAACAAACATGTTAAAATCCGACCTAATTCTAACATTCTTATATACCATCCATTCTATTTCATTACATTAATCTTCTCTAGATCAACACACCAAGAAAGTTATGGTGGACCACTTGAGATAGAGAAGGGACACCCACTATGACCCCACCATAACTTCCCCTCTTGTTCAAAATCCCCTTTTTTTCCATCAATTTTGAAATCCATAACATCAACAACTACTCTATTCATCCAAACCGTCTCTAAAATTCATCCGAAACAAATACACGCATTCGAAATTGGACCACTTCGAGACTCTTATTCACAGCTCTTTTTATCCATAATACCATTCGCAAATATCCATAAAATTAATTGTGCGGAAGGATATGATAATTTGCTTTCGCTTGAGTTATAGCCTGATAAGGACGCTGGGGATCCTACGGATTCCACTGCAAAACTGCGTGACCGGATAAAAATGGCAAGCCTAAAGTTTCAACATTTATAATGGTAGAGAATATCAGTTAGAAATGAACGAAGAGAATTTGCAGTCTTTATATTGCCCTACCATAGATTTGTAGTATCTGATGTGCTATTTTAAAAGGAGAGAGGCCAATGAATGTTATTCATTCTGTCTTCACCAGTATGTTGATTAGTAAAAATAACATTTTTTTTTGGATCAAATTTACAGTAGTGTTCAAAATTGGCAGAAGAAAAAACAACATTTATAATACCCAAATTCGTGTACTTCAGAAAAGGACGGAACTTTAGCGTATCCATTTCACCTAATGATAAAATTTATAAATAAAAGATTAAGCAAATGTACGGTAATTGAGTATCAACCCTACACACAATCACCAGATGACAATCCAATAGCTTCAGAAGGAAGCAAACACACCATTTCCCCTATTCCTCGTTGAGAGAGAATCCACTGAACCTCTATCAATCAAATTCTCGTTATCTTGCTCATATGGAACGGCAATGAAGTATATCCCCAAGGAAGGCATAATTCATCAGCGCAACTCGCGATATTGCCAACGTTTTCATCCCTTTGATATTTGAATAATGTCGTGCATTTCGGGCCCGTCATGAGGATTCGAATATCTGTCTCGTGGATGAGACAAAAGTGGATTTTTGAGAATAATTTGACCTTCAGTGTCAACGAAGACGTATTGCTATCCTTCCAAAAGGAAGATCCTATAGAAGATTAAGAAGGAGCATTATTCTTTCTTCTACAGCCCCGCCATTTTTATATCTACCTACTCTTAATATTGAATCCATAAGTGTTATAATTTTAAAATTACTGTACAAACGAATGGGACAAAAGTTTATGATATAAAATGAGTTTCAAGAAGCCAACGTTAAACTATTCAAAATTGATGGGAATCTTAATATTCATATGCAATACACAATTTCCTTTTAGAATGGAAAAGAAGGGGACTGAAAGTGGTCGATGGTCGAGTTCCTGTGTGACCCCTCTTGTAGCACCCCAATATCACTGCACTGATTCATACTCACTGTGAATTATGAGCCAATAGGAGTAGGGGAAGACAAGTTTTCTACCCCATCCGTCACATATATGTAGAACTTAATATATTTTGAGGTACCTACTTCGGTACATTTTTATCCATATGTTGAATAATGCTTAACAGTGGATATTAGTTAAGGTAAGAAATTTGTTTCCCAAGAGATGCACTTCTAAAAATGCGTACAGAGAAATAGTGAAGAAGAAAAAAAGAGTCATTAAAAAACTCGCATGGAATGATGAATGAGCGAAAAAAGTCCCCCTACTCCGGCTCACGCGTACCTAACAGTAGGTACTTACGGAACTCTTTGTAACTCGGTCTAGAAGAACAAAAGAATAAATGGCCCGGCGTTAAAAGCCATATCAGTGCTCTTATAAATGGCTTCCATAAATCAATTTGGCTACAAATGAAATGAGTTCCATGATAGAAACTCTCATACCTCCAGAAATAAAGAACAACAGAATTTTCTAATCAATTTGCTTTGAAAAGATTCTAAATAAGTACAGATTTTGGCGAATCATACCTAAACAATATATTCATAACGCATACAAATAAACTGATTCTAATTTGCCCGATGGTTGGATTAACAATAAAACTAATTTATGATTCAAATTTCATTCCTTCTAAATTCGGCCTCTCAGACTCTGACATCAATTTGCAAGGTTTATCGTTGTTTGTTACTAAAGGGCCGTACACACGTAGGGTTTTTTAAGTCATTCCACCAGACTTTTTGCTAAGCTCCTCCTACTTTTTCCACGAGAATATAAGAAAAAACGATGTAATTATTATTTATTTTAGTTGGTATCCATGATACCTGCAGGTATTATATATACCGACTAAATAAATAATTATTATATCGTTTTTTCTTATATTCTCGTGGAAAAAGTAGGAGGAGCTTATCAAAAAATCCGGTGGAAAGACTAAAAAACCCTACGTGTGTACGGCCCTTTACAATGTTTGAATATAAGTTATACAACAGAACGAAGAAGCAATACCCTAAAGATTGATTCTCATTGCACCCCTTGAGTTCAATTTGGAAGCATTGCACAACACACAAATGAGTCCCAGAGAGGCATTTCCAGAAGAGCTCTTAGGCGAATTATTTTGACCTAATCTCCCTGAAGACAATGCGATCGTTTTATAATGACCTCCCGTGTGATATTTGCTAGACCTACTCTCTAAAGTTCAACAGAACTGCAGGAGTAGTTGTAATGGAGAGAGTGTTATGGTGGGGCCGTGGAAGATGCAATGGGGTTTCTCTTATAATTTTTTATGGCCCACCATAACTTTCTCAACAGAACATGATGAGGAAAGTTATGGTGTACCCGATAAGAAGACTAAATTGGACTGTTTCAATGATACAATTTTATTGAATAAAAAAGATAATGTACAAAAGAACAGGTACATAAATCCTAAATAAACAAGCCCTTATATAAAATCCACCATTACTTTCATATTCATATACAAGAGAAAAATTTATGTAAGAGCCTTAGAAGATTAAATGGGATTCCATCATAATCTTTTACGCCCCCGCCATAACTTATCCATATCATTTTCCGCAAATTTAAAACTAATCTAATGACGTCATACCCTCTTCAAAGATGGCGGATTCTCTCGAGACACCCCAGCTAACCCACTCACTTTTCCCTGCCACCAATTTTAGAAATTCATTAACTTTGTAGCCACGAGGGAAATGGACTGTGACTAAATCTCAGAGACATTCTCAGTGTAGATAGTAACCGTTGAAGGACTTCAGTGCTAATTGTCTGCAGGACAAACTAATTCTGAACACTGGACTCGGAGAACTCTGGTCAATAGTGGCCTATGGCTACATTCTTTGTATGTTTCATGTTACAGTAGAACTCATCTATAGTGAATGAGTTAGGATGTAGCCTCTATAGTGAATGAGTTAGGATGTAGCCTCTATAGTGAATGAGTTAGGATGTAGCCTCTATAGTGAATGAGTTAGGATGTAGCCTCTATAGTGAATGAGTTAGGATGTAGCCTGAATAGTGAGCAGATTTTAGTTTGCGATAATATAGTCTTCAGTTTTCTAAAACTGTTGACAATTCATTGCAAACTAAAGAAAATTTGTTCACTATTCGAGCTACATCCTAACTCACTCACTATAGAGGAGTTCTACTGCACTGCTAATATCTTCTTTTATTTATAAAGTAATATATAGACAAAATGTTAAAAAAAATTGTTAAAATACTATGAAAAAAACTCACAGATCGGTCGTATTTTCATATCAGAATAATTTGAGTTTATTTTCACGTTTCAAAAATGATTGGGAATACTTTTTATATCCTCCATACTGAACCCATAGCTATGTCGGGGCCATAGAAGATTTAGTTGGGCCCATTTTAATCTCCTAAGGCCACACCATACGTTAACTCTGATTGGTAGTAGTAGTGATTCATTACAGATTATCGGAGATAATGTGTAGCATGGGGAAATTCAATCCATTTTTTCTGGACGTCATTACAAGGTGATGGACACGTACGTAGCCACTGTAGAATATTACCGTATGATGTCCTGTACAACACGTACCGTTACCTAATTGCTACCAGTCACGTCACATGCATATTATAATATATGGTGATTGCGCGAAAAAAAACTGTGATTTGCAATAAAAAAAATATGCGATATTCGCATGAAAACATGAATAAGACAGAATAATCCAAGTGATTTATTTAGTAATGTGAATTCGTAATGGAAAATCCATTATTCCTAATTACTTTTCATATTTCCATTTGATTCTAGACCACTAACGTCCCAGCCACATCTAAATAATTAAACACAGGATAAGTGGATGAGACGGTCGTAATAAGCGGAAAAGAATACTGAAAACATTCAATGGAATAATAGAAAATCATGTAAAAATAAATAGTCAATAAATAAATCCTGTTTAACAACGGCAACTTTAACTCAGAAAGAAATTATTTCGTGTCAAAAAAGATGTGTTCAAAGAATTTCAAGTTCGAACAAGTTAGAACATGTACTTACAAGTTCAAACATGTTCTAACAAGTTCAAACAAGTTCTAAAAAGTTCAAAACATGTTCTAACAACTTCAAACATGTTTTAACAAGTTCAAACATGTTCTAACAAGTTCAAACATGTTCTAACAACTTCACACATGTTCTAACAACTTCACACATGTTCTAACAACTTCACACATGTTCTAACAACTTCAAACATGTTCAAACAACTTCAAACATGTTCAAACAACTTCAAACATGTTTTAACAACTTCACACATGTTCTAACAACTTCAAACATGTTCTAACAACTTCAAACATGTTTTAACAACTTCAAACATGTTCTAACAACTTCACACATGTTCTAACAACTTCAAACATGTTCTAACAACTTCAAACATGTTCAAACAACTTCAAACATGTTCAAACAACTTCAAACATGTTTTAACAACTTCACACATGTTCTAACAACTTCAAACATGTTCTAACAACTTCAAACATGTTCTAACAACTTCAAACATGTTTTAACAACTTCAAACATGTTCTAACAACTTCAAACATGTTCTAACAACTTCAAACATGTTTTAACAACTTTAAACATGTTTTAAAAAGTTCAAACATGTTCTAACAAGTTCAAACATGTTCTAGCAAGTTCAAACATGTTCTAACAAGTTCAAACAAGTTCTATAGTACCTTACAAGTTCAGTGTTTCCACGTCACTTGTGTTCAATCACAGAAGGGTTGGCTATCCTGTCTCTGTGACTGAAGGGTTGGTTATCCTGTGCTTAATTACTCCATGCATATTCATAGGTGTGAATCATATCAAGGGGGAGTGTAATACAGTTTGCAGACCTGTGTCTTCGATACGAGGTGTCAACGGCTCTACAAAATGAAGAGGATGTTGCTGACGGTTCAAAGATTGAACACACTGACAGAGGTTTATGGTGGGGTTATCGAAGAGAGGACCAAATTTGATCTTCTATGGTCCCACCATAATTTAATTTTTATAACGAACATTAACAGGGATTAATAACAGTTTGGAAGAGCATAAGATTTTGGTGGGCCACAGAAGAATAAGTAAGGCCCCCCTTGTTAATCTTCGATGGCCCCACCATATCTTCTACCTACGATGTTAAATTTATAATACCTTTTGATTTCCTTTTAATTCAAAATAATGAGTGAAAAATTTCGATTTGTTGATATAAAATTATCTACATTATGATATAAATGTAATAATCAAAGTAAGTAGCAACTCCAAAAACCCAAACTGTGAGATAAAAAATCAACCAACTAACAAGTTTCAGAAAGTTCCTAAGCCTTTTATCTTCAGCAATTAAAAGGAAGGGCACTTTAGAGCTCACAATCAGGGCAATTTATAAGCAATTTGAGCCTTAATGCACCTATTCTAAGAATATTCTGAGGCTTCGTGTTAGCGTGTCAGGATAGTCTGGTTCGACTGAGACTGCAATCGAGAACATCAACATCGGATGAGTTATTTATATTTCACTAATTGGCAAAAATAGAGAGAGAAAAGAGGATTTTTAGCCCTTTATCGCGCTTGTGATCATATTTGGTTACTGAAACCGAGAATGGAAACAAGTTTGCTAGAAGTTGTAATAACTTGGAGATAAATTGCAGTAAAATAGTTAATTTAGTTAGTTTCATTTTATTTGATTTTAGTCGATCATATAAGAAAAAAGAATTTATGCAATAAATATTATTTAACTTACAATTAATTATCTTGGGGTAACTTTGGCCCAATATGGTTGGTCAATTATCTTTGTCCCAACATTACTAGCTAATATTGTTACAATATTGGTAAAAGGTTACCCCGTGTAACATTGCTACCTCGGCATAAATATCAGTCCAAAAAAACTGAGCCAATTTGAACAAATGCATTTCTTTGTAACCGGAAAAGTCCAGCAAGTCAGTTAGTTTTCTCTGAAATCTTTGGCTAATATTTGCAGGAAAAGAGTCGGGTTTTACTGCTCTAAAGTCAGCAGCGATTGAGTCGACTTTTCCTGCTCTAAAGTCAGCAGCGATTGAGTCTACTTTTCCTGCTCTAAAGTCAGCAGCGATTGAGTCTACTTTTCCTGCTCTAAAGTCAGCAGCGATTGAGTCGACTTTTCCTGCTCTAAAGTCAGCAGCGATTGAGTCGGTTTTTCCTGCTCTAAAGTAAGCAGCGATTGAGTCGACTTTTCCTGCTCTAAAGTCAGCAGCGAGGGGGTCGACTTTTCCTGCTCTTAAGTCAGCAGCGATTGAGTCTACTTTTCCTGCTCTAAAGTAAGCAGCGATTGAGTCTACTTTTCCTGCTCTAAAGTCAGCAGCGATTGAGTCGACTTTTCCTGCTCTAAAGTCAGCAGCGATTGAGTCGGTTTTTCCTGCTCTAAAGTAAGCAGCGATTGAGTCGACTTTTCCTGCTCTAAAGTCAGCAGCGATGGAGTCTACTTTTCCTGCTCCAAAGTCAGCAGCGATTGAGTCTACTTTTCCTGCTCCAAAGTCAGCAGCGATGGAGTCTACTTTTCCTGCTCCAAAGTCAGCAGTGAAGGAGTCGACTTTTCCTGCTCTAAAGTCAGCAGCGATTGAGTCTACTTTTCCTGCTCCAAAGTCAGCAGCGATGGAGTCTACTTTTCCTGCTCCAAAGTCAGCAGTGAAGGAGTCGACTTTTCCTGCTCTAAAGTCAGCAGTGAAGGAGTCGACTTTTCCTGCTCTAAAGTCAGCAGTGAAGGAGTCGACTTTTCCTGCTCTAAAGTCAGCAGCGATTGAGTCTACTTTTCCTGCTCCAAAGTCAGCAGCGATGGAGTCTACTTTTCCTGCTCCAAAGTCAGCAGCGAGGGGGTCGACTTTTCCTGCCCTAAAATCCAAAGGATTTTCTGCGAAAAGTGCTTACGAAGCACTATGGGAAATATTTCATTGTGCGATATGAGAAAACCATTCCATGAAAGGAGAAATTAAACTTGAACACAATTTCTCAGCAAAAATTGAGTTCGAGTAGAAGTATTTCTTCACAGAGGAAAATTTAAGAGAAAATGAAATTTTTGAAAATTGTTCCAAAATACTCTATTATTAATATTTAATTCCTATTATTCTATATAATTGTTGAACAGTTAAAGAAATCGAAACAGTTTATTTCTAAAAAAAATACCCCAGCTTTTATTATAAATATTTGAAAAATAAAATAAATTTTCCATTCAAACGCGTTAATAATATCATTTCTATCCCATAAATAAATATGGTGGGATCATAGAAGATTAGAAGGGGTATCACGATTTTATCTCCGTAGGCCCCACCCTAACTTTCTCACTGGGTTTCACTAAAACATGGAACTATGCAAGACATTTTAAGAGCCAAAACAAAACCATTTCAGATCAACTTTTGCCATGCATTTTTATACACCAATTGGACGGGATTCAGTTTATTGCACTAAAACACATATCCTTCGTTTGTTTCAAACATGAATATGAGTGAGAAGGTAAACATGTTTACATCTTAAAGCATGTTTAACCATTTCCTTTCAACAAACAAGTTTTGAAACTTAGTTTAAGTGATTAAATAATATCACAGGAACGATGAAGGAGAAATAATTTATCTCGAAAATAGCATTATCGCCAAATGTGATATAGATGACCAATTATTTTAGGTCATTTTGATCAACTTTTCATAGTATAACAATATGACCAATTATTTCTGGTCATATTGACCACACTTTCACAGTATAACAATATGACCAATTATTTTAGGTCATTTTGACCATATCTTCATTGTATAAAAATATGACCATTTATTTCAGGTGATTTTGACCACACTTTCACAGTATAACAATATGACCAATTATTTTAGGTCATTTTGACCATATCTTCATTGTATAAAAATATGACCAATTATTTCAGGTGATTTTGACCACACTTTTACAGTATAACAATATGACCAATTATTTTAGGTCATTTTGACCAACTCTTCATCGTATAACAATATAACCACAATTATTTCTGGTCACATTGACCATCTTTTCACAGTATAAAAATATGACCAAAGACAAATATAGAGGAAAATGAAGAGGCGTAAAGTCTCTCAGAATTATCATATAAATAGAGAGGAGATCACAGAATTCTGATACAAGGGACTTTGACGCTGAAGAAAGCCACTCTGTGTTCCAAACATTGGTTTAAACAACATTATACAAAATTTGAATATTTTTATTAAAGTAATTTTAATGAAGTGATAGTTTTTAATTCTACTTAAAGTAATAAATCATTTCAGAAAAAAATATTGAATGCTCTTTATCTGTTCAAAATATCTATATTTCCATGTGATAAAAAATTATTTCTGAATCAGAATTATAGCATGGAACTTAAAGTGGGTCAATATGACCAAAAGAAGCGATGGAATAAACTATTTTAAGTCATTCATTGCAGTACAAAATCCGATTTTTTTCTATTAGATTAAACATATCAAAATACGAAAAAAACTTGATCAATATTATTATTTTATAAAATAGACTTGTAGTATAACGAAGTAAATCTTCCAGGCTATTATATTCCAGTACCTTCCAGACTCTATGCAATTGCTGCCTGCAATAATATATACAATAACAGGGGTAAATATTTGTGCTGGAGACTGTATGGTGCAATATAAATGCAAATTGAAATATCGGCTCACCTTATCATAAACAAGCTGTTTATTATTCCGCTAAAAAGAGCACATCCACTTTCTCTATTCTTCTTCATTAAAACTTCAGAAAAAAAATAGAGGATCGAAGGCGCCTCTAAACTTTTGGACGCAGTCATTTTTGGTTGCAATCCAATAATGACTTTCACAATTTTTGAACACTTTTTACGCAAGTGGAAATAGAGGAAAAATAGGGACACAAGTGGTGATAGGTGGTGCAAGTGGTGATAGGTAGTGCAAGTGGTAATAGGTGGTGCAAGTGGTAATAGGTGGTGCAAGTGGTAATAGGTGGTGCAAGTGGTAATAGGTGGTGCAAGTGGTAATAAGTGGTGCAAGTGGTAATAGGTGGTGCAAGTGGTAATAGGTGGTGCAAGTGGTAATAGGTGGTGCAAGTGGTGATAGGTGGTGCAAGTGGTAATAGGTGGTGCAAGTGGTAATAGGTGGTGCAAGTGGTAATAGGTGGTGCAAGTGGTAATAAGTGGTGCAAGTGGTAATAGGTGGTGCAAGTGGTGATAGGTGGTGCAAGTGGTAATAAGTGGTGTAAGTGGTAATAAGTGGTGCAAGTGGTAATAAGCGGTGCAAGTGGTAATAAGTGGTGCAAGTGGTAATAAGTGGTGCAAGTGGTAATAAGTGGTGCAAGTGGCAATAGGTGGTGCAAGTGGTAATAAGTGGTGCAAGTGGTAATAGGTGGTGCAAGTGATGATAACATTTTTCTACAATAAATCTACGGTGTTACATACGAGTATTTCAGAACAAAGAGCGATCAGGTTTTTTAGATTCAAATATTCTATAGACTGAATATTTGAGAGTTCAATAAAAGAGTAATGCAAAAAGAGGAAAACTATGCACATGATAAATGCACACTATGCACTTAATATATTCACACTATGCACATGATATATGCACTTGATGGTGGAACAAATAGTGAAGTCGTTCAAAGTTTTTACATAAAAATGAGTTATGCAGTGAACAGTGAGATGTGCAGTGAACAGTGAGATATGCAGTGAACAGTGAGATGTGCAGTGAACAGTGAGATATGCAGTGAACAGTGAGTTATGCAGTGAACAGTGAGATATGCAGTGAACAGTGAGATGTGCAGTGAACAGTGAGATGTGCAGTGAACAGTGAGATATGCAGTGAACAGTGAGATGTGCAGTGAACAGTGAGATATGCAGTGAACAGTGAGATGTGCAGTGAACAGTGAGATGTGCAGTGAACAGTGAGATGTGCAGTGAACAGTGAGATATGCAGTGAACAGCGAGATGTGCAGTGAACAGTGAGATGTGCAGTGAACAGTGAGTTATGCAGTGAACAGTGAGATATGCAGTGAACAGTGAGATGTGCAGTGAATAGTGAGATGTGCAGTGAACAGTGAGATATGCAGTGAACAGTGAGATATGCAGTGAACAGTGAGATGTGCAGTGAACAGTGAGATGTACAGTGAACAGTGAGATGTACAGTGAACAGTGAGATGTACAGTGAACAGTGAGATGTACAGTGAACAGTGAGATGTGCAGTGAACAGTGAGTTATGCAGTGAACAGTGAGATATGCAGTGAACAGTGAGATGTGCAGTGAACAGTGAGATGTGCAGTGAACAGTGAGATGTGCAGTGAACAGTGAGATGTGCAGTGAACAGTGAGATATGCAGTGAACAGCGAGATGTGCAGTGAACAGCGAGATGTGCAGTGAACAGTGAGTTATGCAGTGAACAGTGAGATATGCAGTGAACAGTGAGATGTGCAGTGAATAGTGAGATGTGCAGTGAACAGTGAGATATGCAGTGAACAGTGAGATATGCAGTGAACAGTGAGATGTGCAGTGAACAGTGAGATGTACAGTGAACAGTGAGATGTACAGTGAACAGTGAGATGTACAGTGAACAGTGAGATGTACAGTGAACAGTGAGATGTACAGTGAACAGTGAGATGTACAGTGAACAGTGAGATGTACAGTGAACAGTGAGATGTGCAGTGAACAGTGAGTTATGCAGTGAACAGTGAGATATGCAGTGAACAGTGAGATGTGCAGTGAACAGTGAGATGTGCAGTGAACAGTGAGATATGCAGTGAACAGTGAGATGTGCAGTGAACAGTGAGATATGCAGTGAACAGTGAGATGTGCAGTGAACAGTGAGATATGCAGTGAACAGTGAGATGTGCAGTGAACAGTGAGTTATGCAGTGAACAGTGAGATATGCAGTGAACAGTGAGATGTTCAGTGAACAGTGAGATGTACAGTGAACAGTGAATGTACAGTGAACAGTGAGATGTGGAGTGAACAGTGAGATGTGCAGTTAACAGTGAGATATGCAGTGAACAGTGAGATGTACAGTGAACAGTGAGATGTGCAGTGACCGATACTGGTTACTTTACAATATATCCTAACTAACCCATCCAATACTAATCTGTCTATCAGTACAATAAACAATCCTCCATAAAAGCTATTGTAACAATCACCTTAATCCCATCTGCAAGATGAGATTCCTACCAACACACACACAGACACACAAAGTCCAACAGAGATTTAAACAAACTACACAACGAGAGGCTCTAGAGGCGAGAACCTCTGTGAGTTTAACGTCAAACTGAGCCTTAGGTCCTACCTAACATACGGGCCATGGATTGGGGTATCAATTCCAAACCCAATCCTGGGACTGGAGGCAGCAAATCCCATGTAAAGACCCGGATTAAAAGTGGATCCAGTTACAGAATGAACTTATATTGGGACTGTAAGGGTTGTTGTTGTTATTCTACGTAGTGGATTAAAAAACAATTTAAGAAAGATTTCATTGTTTTTGAATAAGAGAAATATGGAATTCAAAAACGGACACATTTTGAACGATTTTTCAAACTGTTGTCTAGGAAAAGTGTATCAGTAATTGTTTTATCACAGTTTACCAGATTCATATTTCCAAAATAATTTTAGTAATTGTAATACTTGTAAGATTGGTCTGGGTACACGATGACAAATTTGTAAGATTTGAAAATGATAAGAAATTAGAAAACTGCTATTTGTGAGAATAGCATAATGAAGTGAGTCTTTTCTTTGATAGTACATCATCACAGTGACTCTTTTCTTTGATAGTACATCATCATAGTGACTCTTTTCTCTGATAGTACATCATCACAGTGACTCTTTTCTCTGATAGTACATCATCACAGTGACTCTTTTCTCTGATAGTACATCATCACAGTGACTCTTTTCTCTGATAGTACATCATCAAAGTGACTCTTTTCTTTGATAGTACATCATCACAGTGACTCTTTTCTCTGATAGTACATCAACACAGTGACTCTTTTCTTTGATAGTACATCATCACTGTGACTCTTTTCTCTGATAGTACATCATCACAGTGACTCTTTTCTCTGATAGTACATCATCACAGTGACTCTTTTCTCTGATAGTACATCATCACAGTGGCTCTTTTCTCTGATAGTACATCATCACAGTGACTCTTTTATCTGATAGTACATCATCACAGTGACTCTTTTCTCTGATAGTACATCATCACAGTGACTCTTTTCTCTGATAGTACATCATCACAGTGACTCTTTTCTCTGATAGTACATCATCACAGTGACTCTTTTCTCTGATAGTACATCATCACAGTGACTTTTCTCTGATAGTACATCATCACAGTGACTCTTTTCTTTGATAGTACATCATCACAGTGACTCTTTTCTCTGATAGTACATCATCACAGTGACTCTTCTCTCTGATAGTACATCATCACAGTGACTCTTCTCTGATAGTACATCATCACAGTGACTCTTTTCTCTGACAGTACATCATCACAGTGACTATTTTCTCTGATAGTTCATCATCACAGTGACTCTTTTCTCTGATAGTACATCACCACAGTGACTCTTTTCTCTGACAGTACATCATCACAGTGACTATTTTCTCTGATAGTTCATCATCACAGTGACTCTTTTCTCTGATAGTACTTCACCACAGTGACTCTTTTCTCTGACAGAGAAAACTATCAGAGAAAAGAGTCACTGTGACTCTTTTCTCTGATAGTACATCATCACAGTAACTCTCTGATAGTACACTAAAGATCACAAACACGAAAGCCATTTCGAAATCAATGAGCGGTCTAAAAAGGTCGAATTTCACTGATGGTGGCCAGTACGGGTAGATGTCGCGGCGTGCTCACTCTGGATGCTCTCAGTCAAACTCAAATCTAACTTTGAAGACAAAACTTTGGAGTTGAGAAGAAGTTTCTTCATTGGTGAACTAGCGTTGTTTACCAATGATTATGTTTCGAACAATCGTGGCTTTCGGACAGGAGCATCGTGAGCAAATGGTGGAATTAGATAAAAAGGGATTCGAATCTAATACAGAAAACAACCAATTATATCTGAAAAGTTTAAGTAGTCCGTCCTATATAGGGCAAATAAGTAAGCCTATAGAGGGCCAAGTAGTTATATAGAGGGCCAAGTAATCATACAAAGGGCCAAGTAGTCATATAGAGGGCCAAGTAGTCATACAGAGGGCCAAGTAGTCATATAGAGGGCCAAGTAGGCATACAGCGGGCCAAGTAGGCATACAGAGGGCCAAATAGGCATACAGAGGGCCAAGTAGTCATATAGAGGGCCAAGTAGGCATACAGAGGGCCAAGTAGGCATACAGAGGGCCAAGTAGTCATATAGAGGGCCAAGTAGACTAGTCATATAGAGGGCTAAGTAGGCATACAGAGGGCCAAGTAGTCATATTGAGGGCCAAGTAGGCATACAGAGGGCTAAGTAGGCATACAGAGGGCCAAGTAGGCATACAGAGGGCCAAGTAGGCATACAGAGGGCCAAGTAGGCATATAAAGGGCCAAGTAGGCATATGGAGGGCCAAGTAGGCTCCCTACCAATCCAAACCTTCCATATGCTAAACACTTTGTGTTGCTTTGACTTTTTTATGACTTCTCGAGGTTAAATTACGACTTTTGGAGCACGAAACTCCCATTCAATTGACTCAGATCTGAGATTTCGAAACGATTATTTCGTTTCGAAATCAAAATAATATTAGAAGAAAATACTTGAAAAAGAATTAATATCAAAATATATAACATTTTTAACAAACAAAATTTTTTTTTAACAACATGAAACTAAACATAAATACATTAATTTGAGAAAATACATACGCTAATGATAACATTTTCGAAAACTAATTAATTTGGATAAGTATGGCTAACTATTAACTAAATTACAGCCCTTCTCTGACTATTCCAAACAAACTCAGAAATAAACTCAATGTACATACTCTGCCTAGGTGCCATAGAAGATTATCAGGGCAACCTATTTACCCACCTATAACCCAGCCTAAATTTACCCCCAAGTTCATTTTCATTACAATCGCAAATTGCAGAAGGTAGTGCTTTAGCTTGCATTTATTTGCAATATTTTCCCCCTCGAAATCATAAATCTTGCAAAATAATTTCTGCCTGCCAATCTAGCGGGAGGTTTGCCTTTAATTCTCTAGGATATCGCAACAAGAAGAGAGAAGACACAGACGCAACTAATGACAGTGTTGGGATTAGTGGTGAGGGGCGTGCAAAGCCCGTAGATTGAGGCACAGGCCCCATAAAGGACTTCACGTCATTAAGGAAAAGGAAAACTAATGAACTTTTCGGGGTGGAACTTTGAGAAAAAAAGGGGATCAATTTACGAAGAGTTGAAATTTAGCTTTTGTTATTATCTTCTTCTTCCTATGTACCATTGTTATTTGCAGCAACATTGGAACAATATTGTTACAATAGTGACCCAATATAGTAACAACATTGCCCCAATATTGTTACAACATTTCCCCAATATTGTTACAACATTTCCCCAATATTGTTACAACATTGCCCCAATATTGTTACAACATTATCCCAATATTGTTAAAACATTGCCCCAATATTGTTACAACACTGTCCCAATATTGTTAAAACATTGCCCCAATATTGTTACAACATTGCCCCAATACTCTTACAACATTTCCCTAATATAGTTACAACATTGCCCCAATATTGTTACAACATTGTTCCAATATTGTTACAACATTGCCCCAATATTGTTACAACATTGCCCAATATGTTTAAGTTTTCCCAAGAAACAACACTATCTCGAAATTTACTTCCAATAGAATCCTCTAATATGAGTTCTAGATAATATACATAATACAGACATAAATAAACACTTCAAATCGACAATAAAATTTCCATTCGTGTTTTACGATAGAAATCGAAAATATTATTCCGAACATATTTTGCTGATTGAAGTCTATTGAAAATTCGAACAGAATGAATATATTTGATAACGATTGTTTCGTACTTTATTGTACTTGAATTGAATAGGTAGCTACATAAATAGAAATTGATAATGAAATATTAATATATATCCTAAATTATAATAAACCATAAAATTATTTTTATAAAATCGAATTTAAATACAATTCACAAAAATATACTTTTAATACTTTATCTTTATAATAAACTACAAATATTTTCTTCCGAAATTTAATTTAATTTAACGTATGCTATTTTCAAAACTTTTTCAAACTCATTTTTGCCAAAAAAATAACTTCAAAAATATACTGCAATAAAAATCATATAAAAGATTTCTTCAAAACAATAACAATAACGATAACACAAATATTACAATTATTTAACCGATAACTATAGCACCGGTGCATCAATACCATTTATAGTTAAGTTGAACTTTAGAAAAATGTTTGCAATTTGCTGTCGTTGAGCCACCAAACAAATAAAGTTTTGAAACTTTTTCCCCAATCAATTAATAATGGCTGACATTTGTACGTGTTATAGTATTGCACTATGAAGTGCATATCTTGCACTGTGAAGTGCATATCTTGCACTGTGAAGTGCATATCTTGCACTGTGAAGTGCATATCTTGCACTGTGAAGTGCATATCTTGCACTGTGAAGTGCATATCTTGCACTGTGAAGTGCATATCTTGCACTGTGAAGTGCATATCTTGCACTGTGAAGTGCATATCTTGCACTGGGAAGTGCATATCTTGCACTGTGAAGTGCATATCTTGTACTGTGAAGTGCATATCTTGCACTGTGAAGTGCATATCTTGCACTGTGAAGTGCATATCTTGCACTGTAAAGTGCATATCTTGCACTGTGAAGTGCATATCTTGCACTGGGAAGTGCATATCTTGCACTGTGAAGTGCATATCTTGCACTGTGAAGTGCATATCTTGTACTGTGAAGTGCATATCTTGCACTGTGAAGTGCATATCTTGCACTGTGAAGTGCATATCTTGCACTGGGAAGTGCATATCTTGCACTGTGAAGTGCATATCTTGTACTGTGAAGTGCATATCTTGCACTGGGAAGTGCATATCTTGCACTGTGAAGTGCATATCTTGTACTGTGAAGTGCATATCTTGCACTGGGAAGTGCATATCTTGTACTGTGAAGTGCATACCTTGTACTGTGAAGTGCATATAGTAAATAACAATAGTAATTTTAAAATAAATTATTATTTATCAAAATATTTATTTACATGTACAGTTATTGCTTGAAAGTGATATAGTTATAAAAAACATGTAAATTGCTAATTATACATATATATATTCCTTGTAAAAAGTTATTACGAAACTATCAGTAAATAATATATGAGACATAAATAACTAATTCATTTAAACAATTATTAAAGTAAAATTAATAAATAATAAATCACTAATATCTAATTCATGTAAACTATTATTAATGAATAATTATAAAAGAAAATGAATAAAGTAGTCCATCAAACATGGCAATAATAATTAAATGAAGGAATAAAATAAAGGAGTAATTGATATCAAAGATAATGCAATAACAGGGTATGAGAAAATAAAGAAAGAAAGAAGGTGAGAAGGGGAAGAAAAGAATAAAAGGGAATTGTGAAAGAGAAGAAGAAAAAGAGGAAGAAGAAAGTAATAAAGGGGTAGAAGATATAGAGGGGAAGAAGTATATAAAGAGGAAGAAAGTGATAAAGGGGAAGAAGAAATAAAAGGGAAAAGACATAAAGAGGAATAGGCAATAAAGGGGAAGAGGTAATAAAGAGGAAGAGGTAATAAAGGGGAATGGGTAATAAAGGGGAATAGGTAATAAAGAGGAATAGGTAATAAAGAGGAAGAGGTAATAAGGAGAAAGAGGTAATAAAGAGAAAGAGGTAATAAAGGGGAAGAGGTAATAAAGAGGAAGAGGTAATAAAGGGGAATGGGTAATAAAGGGGAATAGGTAATAAAGAGGAATAGGTAATAAAGAGGAAGAGGTAATAAAGAGAAAGAGGTAATAAAGGGGAAGAGGTAATAAAGAGGAAGAGGTAATAAAGGGGAATGGGTAATAAAGGGGAATAGGTAATAAAGAGGAATAGGTAATAAAGAGGAAGAGGTAATAAAGAGGAAGAGGTAATAAAGGGGAAGAGAGAGACAAGATAATAGGGTAAGAAGTCACACCCAATGTGGAAATTAAAAGGAAATGAAGTCAATAAATTAGCATTCTATATTAGCATTGTACATTGTAAAATGTATATATAAAATAACAATGTAATTCGTGTATGATAGATATTTCTTTATATCTCCTAAATATTAATTATAATATCGTGTAATTACAATAACTCTATCTAATACTCAATTTACTAACCAAACCTTCGCCAGATCACCACAGCAGCCCCAGGGATATCAAAGGCCCATCCACACCCCCAATGGTGTTTGTCACCAATTGTCATAGTCATTTACAGCATCCTGACTTAGTTAGTTGTGAAGTAACCAGGTGGTGCCTGAGTGACACCCACAGTAGTGGCAAACTGAGGCACCTAATACACACAAGGCAACAGAAGGTTAGGCTACCAATGAGTACAGTCGAGTGTTTTAAATCTGTTTGGTGTTAGGTAGGAATAGCATAGAGAAGTGGTAGGTATTTAGTTTCAGAGGGTAGAGTGTATCTATTGTTCACAGTTAGTGATGACAAGCGTACGTGTGTGCATAGTTCTCTCATGCTGGTAGATATAACGCACAGGAGTGTACAATATACCGACTCTATTGTAGAGTACTCGGAGAGAAAGTTATGGTGGGGCCATAGAAGATTGCGTCCCTCTCAATCTTTTATGGCCACACCATAGTTTTCCCTCTTGCTAACACCTCAATAGCTATCTAAAATACTGTTCCAAAACATAGAGTATAAAAGGTAAATTTCGAATTATCGGTCATTTTCACATCTTCGGTCATACAATAAAAAACGATATTATAATTGTTATTTTATTTTAGTTGGTATCCATGATATCTGCAGGTATCATGGATACCAATTAAAATTAAAAATTAAAATAACAATTATAATATCGTTTTTATTGTATGACCAAATATGTGAAACTGACCGATAATTCGTAATTTACCCTATATATAGCTATATATATATATAGAATAATAATATATTACAGTATATGCCTACATAAGTTCAGAAGGTGCCAGTACCTACCGACAAGCAGGCTATGAAATATATGACAGTCACTTTAGACTCAGCGTGGCACATATTGAGTCACAGAGTCAATTAATTTATGGCACTTGCTAATTGAACAATTAGGAGCGATGTACGGTAGCCATGGCACTCTATAATAACTATATAGATTGCTCTATTTATTATATATGCAAGGGAACTAAAAAGAGACTAATTATGGAAAGACTTGGACATCAAAATTGAGATAAATCATTACTTAAACTTCTATGGACCCACTATAATTTGATCTCTGGGTTAATGTATGTAGAGATAACATTTCCCCAACATTGGGACAACGTTGTTGCGAACAACATTGTAACGAGGGTTGTATAATTTATTTACTGTTCAACTTATCAATGATTTCTGCTAAATTTTCATATCGTGAAAATAAATGCTTATATATCTTATGCGAAAAGTCTATATAACTATTAATTTTTTTTAGTCTGAGAGAAAATGTCAAGGAGATCACTTAAATTATTTATTTTTCTGAGCATCATTTTAAATGTGCCAAACAATAACTAGGTAACAATAGAAAGCCAATGTCAAGTAACAATGAACGCAAGCACACTTGACAATATGATAGACAAACACTGGAGGAAGAACTACCAAACTACAACCAACTTCCGACTTTGTAAACAGCCATAAAACTGGAAATAATTACACCCACCCTAGGTAGCTGGAACACTCGGGAAAAACAGCACTTACAGCACTTTTTCAGCCCTAATAAAATAGCACTTACAGCACTCGTTCAGCATCAATAGAATAACACTAATAGCACTCGTTCAGCACTGATAAAACAGCACTCGTTCAGCACTAACATAGCACGCGTTCAGTACTACTAAAACAGCACTCGTTCAGCATCAATAAAATAACACTAATAGCACTCGTTCCGTCCTAATAAAATAACTCATACAAAACTCGTTCAGTACTTAAAAAATATCACTAACAGCACTCGTTCAGCCCTAAAATAACAAAAAGTGCCCGATACACCGAATCCCAAAGTACCTATCACAAATATAATAAATAGGGGTTAGTTTCCTGCTGTGTCTTTTTACAACGTGTGTACGGGCTAATAAATCGCTATGCTCTTTATTATTATAGGTATTTGTGTGTGCTCTCTTCTATGGGTTATGATATAAATTGAAACTATGAACTCACTTGAGCACATAGGCACCATGGTAACATATATCTATTAGGATTTAGAAAATGCGTTAAAATTGTATTTAAATGTTGAATAAAGTCTATAATAAAACAACCTAAAGTAGAAATCCTGTTTAATAACAAAATAATATTTACCTAATTTTTTTTTCAGTTAGTTTATCATATTATTTGCTCGAATTAAAACAATATTTACATAAATAGTACATGACTATTTTAGTAATCTTACCCTATTTCTCTCATTAATTATAGCATTGTAATTCTACTCATAGCCACTTCTTCGATCCCTTCTCCACCATATTATTTACATGCCTCTATTCCTAATAGTTTTAATACGCTACGAGGTGGATTACAGTGACTAATGCCCCCTAAATTAGCATGGCCAGGTCACATAACTCAGTACAGCGGGGTGCATCCTCCCATTCATATTTATTATATCATTTGTACAGCTCCCAGCTATAAATAATGACTGCCAAATTACAGTCCAGCTCTTCAATTACTTCGCTAGGTGTCGCCACTTCGTTACGCATTCTGCTGGTTCACTGGAGTGCTTGTGATGTGTATGTGCTAGTTAGCTTGTTGTGTGTGTGTGCTAGTTAGCTTGTGAGTTAGACAAGCTGCTTCAATAGAGTTTGAAATGAACAAAGTAGATTAGAAGTAATTTTAGTAGGTATTCGAAACGGTAACACCTATTTTCAACTGGGTAACTTCATGCAAAATATCTAAATAAATTATAATATATTATATAAATCATTTAGTTTTGGTGAAAAAAACAAGCGAATTAAATAATCGTGATATATCGAATTTAGTGTTTCATTGAAATGAATGATTTTAACATGTTTATTGTAAATGTTGCAGAACAGCTTTTGAATACCATATAGTAAATCATCAGTAAATGAACTATAAAATGAATTTCTTAAATGCCTAAACCATCACTACTGTATTTCTGTACCGAATTCTTATTATCACGAAAAGTGCCGAATTTATCCCAGTTCCGAACAATAGCCTAATTATATTTAGAGCCCAGGCTTCGAACAACAGGAAACTAGTTACCGATAACACAGCCTACGATTAAGTTCAATTGATAAGTTTAAGTTCACACCGATAAGAGTGGCGGTACCACCGATAAGAGCAGAGGTTCCACCGATAAGAACTCATTTCACACCTCTGTGCCAAACAGATTAACTGAGAGCGTGACCTGTAGAGGGGCGATAGTGTGGGGATGGAACGTGACACCTACAGTGTACCTAGAGTGTACCTTAGGGTGTATCTAGAGTGTACCTTACGGTGTATCTAGAGTGTACCTTACGGTGTATCTAGAGGGTACCTTACGGTGTACCTAGTGTGTACTTTACGGTGTACCTAGAGTGTACCTTAGGGTGTACCTAGAGTGTACCTTACGGTGTACCTAGAGTGAACCTTACGGTGTACCTAGAGTGAACCTTACGGTGTACCTAGAGTGAACCTCATGGTGTATCTAGAGTGTACCTTACGGTGTATCTAGAGTGTACCTTACGGTGTATCTAGATGGTATCTGCTGTGTACCTTTCAGTGCACCAATATGTAACTTACAGTGCACCTTGAGTATAACGTACAGCGTACTTCACAGTGCACCTATTGATTAACTTACAGTGTACCTAGTCTGGAACACAGGCAACAAGGATTTATTCCTGGGAAATTAAGGAAATTTCCCAGGAATAATTCCTTCTTGCCTGGGATTTTATACTTTACCTAGAATAGTTCACACTTCACTGTGTACCGTACAATGTACCAAACAGTGTACCTAGAGTGTCCCTGCGATTGTACCTAGTGCACACTATGTACTCAAAACAAAGGAATTTAAGTCCATAGGCCTAAGTAAGTGTGATACAAGATAAGATAATGAAGGGTGCTGTATATAGGGCAGGAAGTTAAACTTAGATATTTACTTTGTGTTACCCAGATAGCGACTATGGTGGGGCCATAGCAGATTAAGCTGGGTCTCGCCCACTAATTAAATTTTCGTTGATAAAATTTTAATTGTTGCTCTGTGCTTGCATAAAAAGTTGTTATTATATTTATATTAGAGTACTAAGAATATATGAATAAAATATATACATTATTAAAAAAGAATAAATTTTTCAGAATTATAAAGTAATATATAGGAACAAACGGTAAAAATTCTTAAAAAAGGATTAATAATCACATTGAAAATAGATAGTAATACTTAAAATAAATAAACAGCCATATATTCCTTCACCTATTCGAACATAACTCTTTTCTTGATGTCATGTTTAGATCCTAGTGGGAAATGTATCGGTACCATTAACTACCAATCAATTACATCTGTTACCACCCCTTCAAGACACCCCCCCCCCCGCCCCCCGTTAATTCAATACCCCCCCCCCTCGATCTGATCCACGGTTGAATCCAATCACTCTGCGTAATCTTCTGCTTCGAAGTAGAGGTTTGCTGCGTAGATCGAAACGTAAGGCGGGTAAAATACCGGAGAGAAAGTTTTGGTGGGGCCATAGAAGATTGAGAGAGAAAGTTACGGTGGGGCCATAGAAGATTGAGAGAGAAAGTTATGGTGGGGTCATAGAAGATCGAGAAAGAAAGGTATAGTGGGGTCATAGAAGATTGAGAGAGAAAGGTATGGTGGGGCCAAAGAAGATCGAGAGAGTCCCCCCTCCTAATCTTCTATATGACCCACCATAACTTTTTGGAAAATGAAGCGGGGCTATAGGAAATATGAATGAAATTGATTGAAGTTAAGTCATTGATTGAGAACAGTTTTTACTCCGGTTCAAGAATACAGTTTTTACTCCGGTTCAAGAATACAGTTTTTACTCCGGTTCAAGAATACAGTTTTTACTCCGGTTCAAGAATACAGTTTTTACTCCGGTTCAAGAATACAGTTTTTACTCCGGTTCAAGAATACAGTTTTTACTCCGGTTCAAGAATACAGTTTTTACTCTGGTTCAAGAATACTTGCTCTCTAGAATCACTTGGAGTAATTATTTTGATTCTACTGAGTACAATAAAGATAATGGAGCAAGAGTGCTCTGTGGGGAGTATATTTTATTACCACTCTTAAAGAGTACATTGCTCTTAGTGTCTACTCTTGATCATCTAAAGAGTACATTGCTCTTAATATCTACTCTAAATTACCTAAAATCTATAAGACAATATAATGATATAATCAATATCAATATAATAATCACGATAGTTTTTTTTATATATACAGGCCGTTATAATTAATTAAATGACTAATAGTTGAAGTGTATACCTCATATTATTTTTTGATAAATTATTTTTCAAAATGTCATTTCAATACCCGTAGACTTTATCACAAAAATAACTAAATTTCAATTGTATCACATAAATAATTAAAATAATTAAAACACTCCTAGTACAACAAAAAAAATTATTATGGATCTTATCGTCTACTTTACAAACGATATCATTTCATGGATACATATCTACGATAATTATCGTAACGATAAATAAATCAGGGGATACCATTTCGTTGACTATTTATCTGCGATAATTATCGTAACGATAATCCCAATTACTTATGATAATTATCCTATCTTTATGATTAATTCAGAGACTTTAATTACCCACTAGATGCACGCTTCAGTGACCGCGGTCGGTGATATAGAAAACACCCCATGAATATTCTAACTGGCAATAATTATAGGAATAAAGTAAGGAGAAATGAATCCAACCATGAAATATACGAAGAAAAATGACATAAAAAGTACATTCAAATTGAACGGTAAATATAGTAAAGGGTCTATCTAACTAAGGACTATTCAAAACTCTGAGATAGATACTTTACCATACATGTTCTTCAATGTACAGAAATTAATAACGCATATAAATATCAAATAAATTACAAAACGTTTATAAATATCAATTAATTAATTATCATATAAAATCATATATCACATATCATTTAACATATAAAGAGTTGAATTAATGTCCACATTCATTACCATTATAACCTAGGGTAAAAAAATTTAGGGTATAAAAAATAGGGTATAAAAAAATAGGGTATAAAAAAATAGGGTAAAAAAATTTAGAGTATAAAAAAATAGGGTAAAAAAATTTAGGGTATAAAAAAATAGGGTAAAAAAAATTAGAGTATAAAAAATAGGGTAAAAAAATTTAGGGTATAAAAATTTAGGGTAAAATATTCAGGGTAAAAAGTTGAAGGTAAAAAGTTTAGGGTAAAATGTTCAGGGGAAAATAATGCGGGTGCGAAGTCTAGAGTAGATAATTATGCTAAATTACGCCTCGTAGTCTAATGAAGTTATCGCACGTAAACGTCAGGGAGAAATAAACTTGTTGTCCCCGAGAGATGACGGAAAAATATTCATACCAACTAACTATTACATATTCACATTTTATCTTGCAGTATAAGAGGGAATAACTATTTAAATTAGCTATTTATAAGGTACGTATAAATATAAAACATGATAAAGTATGAAACGCGAATAAAATTTAGTAGGGGTTTAACGTCTGCTTCGGAACCAAAGGCCATATCGCTAACGTCAAAAGGAAATTAAGTACAAGGGACTGTAAGAAGCAGTCAGAAAGGAAAGTTATTCGCTGAACAAAGTCACGTACCACCAGTCGATGAAAAAAATAATAAGTTACTATTTTGTCCCAATATATATTCAAATTATAGCAGTATATCACCACTTTTTAATTAAGATGTAAACATAGAGATTAATTAGATATTTCACGCCAAGAATCCTGTACATTTACACCCAATTATACAGTGTGGGTATACCATTTAAATACAACACTATAATCTTTCTAAAAATCGCTAACTGGTTTGAAGGAATTTCCTCCTTTGAACTGGTATGCCTGCAGGAAATGACATTGAAAGAACATGAATAACTAACTAAGCTACCTAAGATAACTAACATAAGTAAGCTACCTAAGATAACTATGATAAGTAAGCTACCTAAGATTATCAAGCTAATCTTCGATCCCACCATCGCTTCCTCGCTGGGTATAATCTTATCACACCGATATTTCCTGCTCCACCCTCACCATCAATTACTAAATCCCATTTCAGTACATCACTTAACGGGCTTTAGAAGTTTGGATCATCTGCTTCTATTGTCCCTACATAATCCTCTGGAGCCTCTAAAGCTCTAAACATATACCATGACCAACTGACATCTTAAATTCATCTTTTATTGTTAATTCAAAACATTTTAAACCCTACAACTTGTTTTATAATAGGTACAGTATTTTTCCGTTTGAAATATTTAAAGAAAATCAATTTTCTCTCTCTCAAAATCTGACCCTATCTGTAAATTTCAAACTCAGTAAATCAGTTGTGTTCGGCAAGAGCGTCCTGATCAGTATTAAGGTAGGTTCTCCTTCGCAAAACCTTCTTCCAGTTGATCGATGCAAGATGGCTTAAACGATACGTTGATTCTGGCGATAATGTTCTACAAATTAATTTCCATGGCCTGTAAGTAGGCTCTATTCCTTCTATAGTTTTAGGGTGCTAGCCAATCTCGTACAGGAGTGTTCCCCTTCTGATGGAGGAGACGTGGAACCTTGTTAAATCAGTGCAGAGGCCGCATATCGCGTCCCAATCAGTGTTCTTTTGTCTGTCTTACCCCAGGCAGTATACTATCTACACATGATTAATACAGAGCGTCTCTCTCGATATTGTGGTTCTCGCTCTAATTCCAAATAAACCTAATAACAGCAATGTAATTGTTAGAGCAGGAAAAATAACACTTAGACGACGGTAATCTTGAAACTATTAATTGGTTCAAGATAAATAAAATATATTTTTATGTAAAATTACTAATTTTCATTCATAAAAATGACTGAAAACTGATAATCCATTTGTATTTATTAGTACCTATACACAGAAATAAATTTAAAGTTTTAATAATTTGATTGAAAAGATTCATACTCAACGGGAAATCCATATTATCAGATGTTATTTAAACTCACCGTTGATGGTTTTTTCAGATTTCTTTTTCATGAGAAAACTTGAAAAAAACCTTCAACGCTGAGTTTAAATAGCCTCTGATAATATAGTTCTAATCATCAATAGACTATAACCACTAAGTTGTATAACCAGCCACTATCACCAACTATAAAAAGTCTCTCAGCACTAAAATCACCAGGTAATGAATGTAGATAAGAGATGGTAAATCAGTGCTAGCTTTTATTCCTATATAGATTATAGCTCTAGCACTCAGGAGTGACAATGCCAATCGTGATGAAGATAAGGTGCTGTTGATTACGGCTTCTAAGATAAAACGCACAGTACTGTATGTAAAAAGCACAGTCAGCTGTGCATAATCTGCTGTGAAATCATTCGTATATTTCCTTAATTGAGAAGTAAAAAAAGAGATGTGAAGTTTTTATGCGATTTACGGAGAAGTGAACGGGCATTTAGATTAGTAAAATGAAGGTACCGATTACGCTTGACTTGTGTTGCAGAGTTTTTACATAGATGTATTTAAACATAGATTGGGATCACAATGAAAGGTTAGAATATGTTAATTATATATAAATGAACCCAAAAAATATAGGTAATCAATCTTCAAGATTTGTAGAGAAACTTACTTTCCTTCTGGAAAAATCTAAGACATCTTTCGTTGAATTAAATAAAGTTTCTGCCGATGGAATAAGGAAAACTAAATACCGTCGCCTTTCCTTTGAATAAATAGAAGAAAATCCCTCGGTAGCACTTCAAAAGCAAGCACTTCACACACCTAAACCTAAAGCCCGGAATCCTATAGAAAATTCAGTTCTTTTCCACCGAAAGTGAATTAGGAGTTCAGTTTCGGATCGATGCGCTGAGACTTCGTCCGTCCGCCCGCCCGAATCAGACGGAAGGGCTTCAAAATACACACGCGGGGGGAGAAGAAAGAAAGAAGTTCCGAGAGGGGAAATAAAAATTAACTGTGCGTAGCCTAGCAAATTACGTAGGGTTCCATTCGCCCGGAATTTCAATTGCATCGCATGGTTAGACGAGAAGTAAATAGCAGGCAGGTATGGCCGGGGCTACACTACCAAGCCAATTGAATTAACTAGATACGATCATAAATATTTATTGAATTATTAGTGAAAAATGGGACCGCAGGAGGGTTTAACAATGGGAATTGGTTATGGAATGATAATATATTCCATGAATTAATGTAGGGACCATTATTCGAAGCGGTTTCACAGTTCCATACGTTATGCTCACCATAGTATACAGCAATGTACATAAACATTACTACGCTTATTATACTCTGTGACAATTTATTTAAATTGCTTTCGATTCACTTGAATTGGAATTTGTAAGATATACTGTCGTATTAATTTACACTGAAAATGAATTCCTGTTATTAATCTGTTCAAAGCTTTCTATAGTATTATATAGCTATAAATAATATAATATTTATTGGTTGAATTGTTGTAATAAAAAATTTAATATTTCACAGCTTCAATCGTCTTTGTTTAATCAAACTGGAATATATTTAAAGAATCAATCAATTTTTAATCAAAATACGATATCTTAAAATAAATCATTTACATCTTAGAAAAAAATGTGAAAATAATTTTTTTATAAAATTTAATTTCAAATATATTTAAAACTACATGAACTAAATGATGCGTCAGAAGGATCTCTCTAAGTTTTACCTGTAGCCAGAGGTGTTCACGAGTAGAATGCGTAATTACGGTAGAACAAGACTAATGAAAGCAAAAGTTAACTAATGGATAAACATCGTGATAAGAAACAAAATGAAAATTACATGTAGCTAACCAAGCCTAATGTGATCTAAATACTATTTACATCATCTGAAGTCATGATCTCTTCCAACTATTATTATTTACTTGATCATCTGAAGTCCTGATGAAGCTGAAGCATCGGTAATTAAATCGTCCCGGGGCATGATTTAACCAGTTAGTAATTAGGGTAGCCTGTGTAGGATGATATTCCATGTTTGGTAGTCAACTCAGCACGGAACTTTTTTAGATAATTGAATGTTGAAAACGACAGCGGCGTCTTCAATGCTCAAATACATCAGATTCATCCTCAAGAATTCAGGAAAAGTCCTTTGTGTACACTGGTCCTCCTTTTTAGAGCTTCTTCGTCAAGAAAAGAACTTTATTTGTGAGCATGACTTGTCGATTTTAAGATAATATGAAGGGCAAACATTACGAAGATAGATAGAGCGCCGTTTGTAGCAGCAGCAACACAACATGATTTCATCGTCAAAATATACAAGCTATGAATTTATATATAAAAATATTAAACAATATTTAAATGCTGATTTTTAAATTATATTGATATAATAATAATAAAAATACCCCTAACTCATGAAATGCATACAATATCAAATATTATTATTATAAACATTAACAGAGACAACTAATATTTATTTTGCAGTAATTACATTAATTACCAAAAACTGCACGCAATTAACACAATATTATTCCTATTATAACATTAAACGGTAATCAGGAATTATATTCCGTGAATAAAAATAATAGAAACGTTACTCATCTCAGAGATAATTAAGTAAATAATTATATAGAACTCTACAATAAATATACATTAAATAAGGCTTGATTCTCAGAATTGGAGCTACAAGCAACGTGTATCCACACTCCCAGTGTATCCACACTGTATCCACAGTGTACCCAAGCTGTATCCACAGTGTACCCACACTGTATCCACAGTGTACCTACACTATATCCACAGTGTACCCACACTGTATCCACAGTGTACCCACACTGTATCCACAGTGTACCCACACTGTATCCACAGTGTACCCACACTGTATCCACAGTGTACCCACACTGTATCCACAGTGTACCCACACTGTATCCACAGTGTGCCCACACTGTATCCTCTGTGTACCCACAGTGTATCCACAGTGTACCCACACTGTATCCACAGTGTACCCACACTGTATCCACAGTGTACCCACACTGTATCCACAGTGTACCCACACTGTATCCACAGTGTACCCACACTGTATCCACAGTGTGCCCACACTGTATCCTCTGTGTACCCACAGTGTATCCACAGTGTACCTACACTGTATCCAAGTGTACCCACACTGTATCCACAGTGTACCTAAGCAGGTCTTCTAATCGGATCTTCTATATCGACTGCTCTGTAGCAGGTTGATTCTGGTAACATGAGTAGAAGGTAAGTACTCGGTAAAAAGGAGACTGGGGGGGGTTCTATTACCCCCACCCCCTATGTGGGTTTAGAAGGGGGAGTGGGGAAGGGGGGTATAATACTTTATCACCGACCAACACTGACAATATTATATGGATAATTTTTCTGTTATTTCAGAATAATTAAAATAATTTATGAAAACGTTCAAATAAATAAATAAAAAATTGAATTATAAGCTAATAAACAATAATAAATTATACATTTAAAAATATGTAATTTCTATGGAATAAATATCCCCCCAAACGAATAATAAAACTATAGCTAAATCCAAGCTTACGCCCTATTGTGGGGGAAGTAGAGACGGTGGTAGAGGGGGTGGAGGTGGGGGAGGGGGTGGAAGTAGACAGAGTAGGGGAAGGGGGGGGGGGGTAGGGTGTGACTGGTTCACAGTGTCATATGAGGGCCCAGGGATCAAGTTAGGCCTATAGGCAGAAATACTATCATCATAAAAGAGGAGGAGGCAGTGTTTGTTTATACCTTTGGTGTACTGTTCTAAGAACAAATGTTAGGAAGAGTGTTAGTAATTAGTTACGAGGTATTAAATAGGGTAGAATTAATAGTTAAAAAGGGGATTTAACACTAAACAGAGAAAGGAGCTCATCCCTAGTGGAATATTATTTTTATTGACTGTAAATAGATAATGTTCTTGACAGTAGTGGAATATTATTGATATCTTCTTGCAGAGACGAATTACTTTGCTATTCCTGACTTTATATTATGTCACCTTTACACTTCAAAATAAGTCGTTAAAATCAGTCCCTTCCCCGAAAAACTCCTCTGGTAGTATATTAAGTGCCCCAATATAGGTAACAAAAGCCAGGGCCTATGGGGTGTAAACCGAGTCCGATGGCAGTGTAGATAAAGAAGAAGTCCTTTATTATAGGGATATATAGGGTAAGATAAGGGATCTATACACCTTAACTCTCCCTGTGAACTCGCCTTTAATTTATAGGCTAGAGTAGGTGATCATATCGCTTGTTTATTTACCAGATATGCAAGAGTAACAATAGTAGAAGACACAGCTAGATTTTATCTGCTGGTGATATCCTTTGTACTCTTAATAAAGAATGGACATTTGAATTAACCTCTAAGAGAAAAGGAATCTATGATTAATAGGTAGTTAGTGAGTTACGAGACTATCCCTTTCTTTTAATCTGATTTGGTACTGTGTAGCCAACCGGAGTGAGAAGGGTTGAATGGTATCCTCTAATACGAATATTATTATGTATTTTTTCCAAGAAGAACTAATATGAAATAGTGGTTTAACGTCTACTTGTGAAGTAAAGGCCATAAACTATAAAAAAAAACATCAAGCAGGATAAGTCCGAGTTATCGGACGGTTCCACATTTTCGATCACATGAGAAAAATAATAGCTACACAGTAATTATTTATAAACTTTTATTCTAATTTGTACCCATGATACCTGCTGACTGGTATCCATGTTACATGCAGGTATCCATGATACCAATTGAAATACAAATATATGATCGAAAATGTTGAAGTGTCCGACAACTGTGAACTTATACCCTAGTCAATATGAGAATTCTAGAGCAGACCACACCTCTGATTGTTTTGCTCAAGCACGAGAGTCAGTAGTTCGAAATTAATTAATTCATACACATGCATGACTAAAAGTAATTGAACAAACAGAGCACGCATTTGTAGCACAGCCTATCACAAACCATCATATTACAGTGACCAGCCGTTATAGCGATCATCCGTTATAGCGACAATCACATTATAGCGACCAGCCGTTATAGTGACCATCCGTTATAGCGACCATATGTTATAGCGACCATCCGTTATAGCGACCATCCGTTATAGCGACCAGCCGTTATAGCGACCATCCGTTATAGCGACCATCCGTTATAGCGACCAGCCGTTATAGCGACCAGCCGTTATAGCGACCAGCCGTTATAGCGACCATCCGTTATAGCGACCATCCGTTATAGCGACCATCCGTTATAGCGACCAGCCGTTATAGCGACCAGCCGTTATAGCGACCAGCCGTTATAGCGACCATCCGTTATAGCGACCATCCGTTATAGCGACCATCCGTTATAGCGACCATCCGTTATAGCAATCATCCGTTATAGCGATCATCCGTTATAGCGATCATCCGTTATAGCGACCATCCGTTATAGCGACCATCCGTTATAGCGATCATCCGTTATAGCGATCATCCGTTATAGCGATCATCAGTTATAGCGACCAGCCGTTATAGCGATCATCCGTTATAGCGATCATCCGTTATTGCGATCATACGTTATAGCGACTATCTGTTATAGCGACCATCACATTATAGCGACCAGCCGTTATAGCGATCAGCAGTTATAGCGACCAGCCTTTATAACGACCATCACATTAGAGCGACCAGCCAGGTAGTGCCACCACCCAGTATAGCGACCAAGCAGGTGTGGCGACCAGCCGTTATAGCGACCAGCCGTTATAGTGACCATCACATTATAACGACTAGCCGGTTAGTGTGACCACTGACCACAGTGATTGAGTTTGTTAACAGCGTTAGGAGAACGTTAAGTGTCACAGTTCATTTCGTATGTTAAGATAGGTCAAGTCAATGAGAATTTTTTTGAGGGTTAATTGATTCATTTCGTATGTTATTACTAACTTTTCGAAAATGTGACACTGTCCGGTAACTGTGAACATACCCTAGAACAGTGTTATTCCCAGTGCTTATTATTGTAACTGTTATTGCTCTCCTTTAGATTAGGAATGACTGTAAAAAGAAGTCACAGAAAGTATAGCGCCATTTCTAACACGTCAAGTTAATAGAGAGGAAGTTATGGTCATTTGCTGCATGGTGTGGGGCTGGAACAGTGGAAGAAAATACAAGAATTTAGAAACTTAAAAACTAATATAGTCAAAATCTAACAACACTTTTATCAAAATTATTTTTTATCAAAAATAATTTAATATTCATCAAATATTTAACCTTATTTTTAACAAATACAACCATCATAATTTAATTCTTTCGCTCCAAGCGGTTACCACAGATACAAAATTCATTTTTATTACCTATTTTACATAAAAAATTTCATCTATAATATTAATTTTCAATATAAATTACTATCCAACCGAAAAGGTCAACCAAATACAGCCATACGTGAGCAAAATATTATGAAATTATCATAAATACCAAACATATATATTATAATCCACAATATTAAAAACACAATCACGATTTTACGAAAAATCAGTTTTATATACAGCATTTTTATCTCACATGTTCCATATTCGTTCTCAGATTTCTAACAAAGTTTATGCGTGCCATACGAGAGTACATACCCATTGTTTGACCCCCTCCCCTACCCTCTATCACGCGTCAGATCAAGAACATAGTCGACACGATCTGAAAAAGTCACCTCCCCCCGCCCGCCCCCCTCATATCAAACCTGTACCCAAAAGAACGCGCAGAGGTCAAGAAACGCCGATGGATGCAATACCATGGGTGCGATATAAGGAAATAATAATCGGTTCCTGAGACTTTATGTACCGGAGATACTGTGTGTACACTAGGTAAGAGAAACCTTGCTTTGAGTACCTAACTGGTGATATGAGTTAAGTAAGATCTGTCAAACAGGTACCAATGAGAGAGCTAGTATAAAGAAGTGGTAGATAATTAGTGCAGAATGTCGCTTCTTATTTAAATAATTATTGTTACAACATTGCCCAATAGTGTCCCAACATTGTCCAATATTGTTACTACATTGCCCCAATATGTTACAACATTGCAATAATAATGTTACAACATTGCCCCAATATTGTTACAACATTGCCCAAATATTGTTATAACATTGCCCCAATATTGTTACATTACACCCAAATATTGTTACAACATTGCTCCAATACTGTTACAACAATGCTCCAATATTTTAACAACATTGCCCAATATTGTTACAACACTGTCCCAATACTGTTACAACATCACCTCAATATTGTCCCACGATTGCCCCAATACAGTAGAACATCAGGGCACTGTTGTCCCGAGTAGCTTTACGTTCCACCTCCTCTCCACACACTATATTATAAAATATGCTACATAACTTCAAATAAGAGTACCCAGAGAAAATTTCTTTCCAGAGAAAAGAATGAATATTCTGTGTGGGAGAAGCTTGGCAATTCTTGCACGCACGATCGTATATGACTAGAGTGTAGCACGGAATGTATGATGCGACTTATGAGGCTCCTTGCGCATAGGAATTCAACTTATACATCACTTTGGTAATTACGTGATGAGAAGAAAGGGGAGGGGGGAGATTTTGTCCAAATGGTATGTAATAGATTTTAAAAATTATGAATATTTAGGTCCGTAGAAGAAGAGGATGACCCAAGTTTGAAATAAGGAGGAATATATGGCTATGGTGGGGTCATAGAAGATTATGTGGTGCAGCCTATTAATATTCTGTTGTCTTATAAAAATCCTCTATTGGTATGATTATGATTTATTAATAGTAAATTGTTATCTAAACTTAAAAAAAATTAATCAAGCTACAATTGGAAATGAAACAAAAAAGGAATTTTAAACCAAATCCAATTTTAAAGCTTCGTCATTTAAAAATATCTCTTTATGAAACTTTTTAACAACAGTATATATTTTTAACAATACGGTCATATTTACACATTAAAGAAGTATATGCCAATTAAAAATCCTTGCAGCTGCAATAGCTACAGTTCATTATCTTCAACCACATCTTCAGTTGATAAGTCTTATCAGTAGCGTGTGGTAATTCACGTCATATGCCCACTAAAGTTGTTCACGTGGAAATTTAAAGCATGTTTACTTTGGTAATTTTCAAATAAAAGTTATAGTTTTCTCAAAAAACTTCACTGGCAGTTTTGCAAGAAAAGCCAAAAGAACTTTTGGAACATTATTCAAAATTATATTTTTGGATGTACGGCATCGAAAGCAGAAAATAAGAAAATGAATACGGTTATTAAGGCGAATAGAATTTCATCACTATTTTTTAAATTAACACCAAATATTAATATGCTAGTACTATATATATTTATCATCAATAAACATCTAAAAAAAATCACTAAATTTTTTAATTTTTTCTATAATGGAAATTAGCGAGCATTTTAAACTTTCAGTTATTTCTCAAATAGCTAATTAATTTTAAATTCATAACTGTCGTCAAATTTTTTTTAATCGGCACAGCTTGTTTGAATCTTTAAACAATTTAATGATTGAAATGTATTACAATTAATATACCAAATAAGAGAAAATAACTGTATATCATTCAAAATAAAAAATACATACAAATATCCAAACAACAAATACCTCCACATATTATTTCACTTCAGTGACGATATTTACAATAATTGACATGACGTCTAACCGACACTAAGAAGACGTGGAAGTAACGACGCATCATCGACGACAGCGGTGAAATAACCGCGCGCATCAAAAGCTAAACTTTTCACCGCAGTCCCTAAACATCACGAAAATTAGATTTTCAAGGGAGAAGAGGGGGGGGGGATAAAATAGTAGACTATTTTTCAAATTGAAACTGGCAGTTTGGGTGTTGTTAGTCCCCATTCCGTGTCAAACCTGAGTATATACACGATGAGACCAAAAATCAAAAACTTGTTGAAGTTAAAAATGCAAAGCGGAGTCCTGTTCAACATCGCAACTTTTTTTCGCAGGGGGAGAACATGTTAAAATTCAGCTATCGCCGCTACGCCGGTCGGAAATGTTACGAAAAAAAGCAATATGTTGATAGCAGTTGTTTGAAATTAGTGTACAATATTCGGAAGTTTAGGGTAGGCCTATCGATTGTCTGCGAATATACTGCGCTTATTTTTATCTGTAGGTAAAGTTAGAGTTTATAAACAAATTAATATTATCTGTATGAATGAATTAAGTTATTTTAAATTATTAGGGTTGTGACAATATGCGTTTGAAATAATAGATCTTGAAAATAGTATAGACGGATTGAATTAAAGACTATTCAATCGTTCTTCACCAGCGGTATATAGTATTCGATACCATTTTATTTCGTTTCGTCTATGATATTCTTAAGATCTATGATTTTAAACACATATTGTCACAACCCTAGAAATTATACATACAAAGTTATATGTGATGAGATGCGATTTCGAAATAATATTAATTCAACTACGTACAATAACTGTTAATAATTTGTATTACAAATATTCAATTACTATTTAATTAACTTTCAAAAATGAGAGTTAAAAAAATATTTCAAATATTCACTTTGTTAACAAATAGTATAAAATTAAACAATATAATAGCAGAATTACTAATAATAAAAAATAACTAAAATCTAAGTCTTAAAATGATGATGTAAGAATTATCATCATATATATTATATACTATATTATTATATGTAGAACATCATTTTCACAAGTTCCTTGATATGACTTAGAGTCAATGAAATAACCACTCATTCGATTCATCCCTGCAAATAATGCTCTAAATAAATATACCAGGGAAAGCAATCAGTAAAAGCCAATTGTTGTTTTATCTACCGAAACACTCGGTAAAAAGGCAAAGCGGGGAGATTTCGAAAAACGGAGCTTCGACCACACTAACAAACCGACCGACCGGCACTATCTCGACTGGATTGGGGGAAAAATTCGGATTTAGAGGGGAAGAGGGGACCCTTGGGGAGGGAGTTTGGGGAGAGCAATACGGTGTGGGGAGAGAAATTCGGTGACTTGGAGAGAGAAATTCGGTGACTTGGAGAGAGAAATTCAGGGATTTGGAGAGAGAAATTTGGGGATTTGGAGAGAAATTCGGGGATTTGGGGTGAGAAATTCGGTGATTTGGGGAGAGAAATTCGGGGATTTGGAGAGAGAAATTCGGTGATTTGTAGAGAGAAATTCGGGGATTTGAAGAGAAAAATTCGGGGGTTGGGGAGAGAAATTCGGGGATTGGAGAGAGAAATTCGGGGATTGGAGAGAGAAATTCGGGGATTTAGAAAGAGAAATTCGGGGGTTGGGGAGAGAAATTAAGGAGAGGGGGGTGAGATTCGGATTCAGTGGGATAAAAGGGCACCCCTAACGGAGTGGTGTTAGGTTAAGCTTATAATTATTAATTAATGGATAGAGAAGGAAAAGTAAATCATATACAATTTACATCGGATATAACAAGTAAGTGGAATTTGTTATATAAATTCCTATCAACTTAAATTAAATATTATCCATTGACAAAATTATTTAAGTTTTATTATGCAAACTGAATTGCAATTCTTTAATTTCAACCTTATTTTTAATTAAGTCAAAAACGTTATTTCCTTTAATATTGAAATTCTTATTAATCAATCAAATAAAGTTAATTTCAATATACATTCACACGTAAAAATTACAGTTTCCCAAAACTCTAGAACAAAATAAAACATGCTTTCGGCTTGCTTGTTGTAAACACAAATTTCGAAATTTGAACTCCACAATTCAATCCTTTGAACCATACTAACAATTTTAACAATTTTTCAAAACACGAGATCTGAAATTAGTTACCAAATTCAAACAGTGACTCCCTTCACATCGAAAAGTAAAGCGTAGCCTAAAAATAACACGAATGGTATTACAGACACAATTTCCGTTCGAAATCTGGCTTCATAACCATTGCTATGCATTATTCAGGAGTGAGGCCAACATGGCTGCTGAGTCCAGAGCTGTCCTGCAATGTACGATGAACATAGAATTACAGGACATGATGAACTAACCCAAGAAAAATATCAAGTTGGTTTAACATTGGTACACCCATGAAATAGAACATAACTAAAAGGAAGAAGTTTACATATAACTTTAATGTGTATACGATTAAATTGGCTTTCCTCCTATAATCTTCTATGGTCTCACCATAACTTTTTATGTGTTACAATGTATATAAGATATGTTTATTTACTTGTTTTAGTAAGAATTAAACGTCTGCTTCGGAACCAAAGGCCACATCACTGACGTTAAAAGGAAATTAACTACAAGGGATTTAAGATATATTGAACTGCTCCTCCCTTAATCTTCTATAAACCCACCATAAGTTAATAACTAAGTTCTACCCCCTCTTAATCTCCTATAACCCCACCATAACTTAAAGCAGACCGAGTAGATGAGTATAACCCTAGCGTGGCAGGGTATTTTCCCAGGCAAATGAGTAGGTGTGGTTGGCAATAAGTCACAATTACATCAACCAGCCATTATTTCCCCCAGTCGATTGATTAAAAAATAGACCACACGGTCACCCAATCAATGGGAAAATAAGAACACTATATTACGGGCCAAAAAAGATATAAAAACACTCGCATAATAGAGTGCAATTCCATACCAATATTTAGGGTACGCTCTGAATTATCATACGCTTTCACATCTTCGATCATATAAGAAAAAAATATATATTCTAATTGAATATCCTCATTTATTTCTCATATGTTCGAAGAAATGGAACCGTACAATAACTCAGAACTTACACTACGTAAGTTGATTAATTTAATGCTATAGAATGGTTATATTTGCACTGGTGATTGTATAGTGAATAATGACTTCTGTCACGTTTTTATAGCCACTACTTAATTTAATATATGAATAGTGAAAATAAAAAAGAAATTATTGTCGTATTGAAATTATACTTATTTACCGAGAACAAATAATATAAATCAATAAAGTGAATATATTAAATGAAAAATTAATGATTGGAATTAATCAGATAATCAACCTGCACAGAGAATCAATCTACACAGATAATCAATCTACACAGAGAATCAATCTACACAGAGAATCAATCTACACAGAGAATCTATTTACACAGAGAATCTATTTACACAGAGAATGAATCTACACAGAGAATGGATCTACACAGAGAATAAATCTACACAGAGAATGAATCTACACAGAGAATGAATCTACACAGAGAATGAATCTACACAGAGAATGAATCTACACAGAGAATGAATCTACACAGAGAATGAGTCTACACAGAGAATCAATCTACACTGAGAATCAATCTACACAGAGAATCAATCTACACAGAGAATCAATCTACACAGAGAATCAATCTACACAGAGAATCAATCTACACAGAGAATCAATCTACACAGAGAATCAATCTACACAGAGAATCAATCTACACAGAGAATCAATCCACACAGAGAATCAATCTACACAGAGAATCAATCTACACAGAGAATCAATCTACACAGAGAATCAATCTACACAGAAGTGTTCACAGTGACGGTACATTAAAAATCGATGCCCACTCATCACTCTGTAGCTCGGTTGACTTTTTTCAGCACTGCACAAACACAGCTATGGCTGTGTAATGTATTTACTCTCTGTATTTTATGACTATATTTATTACCTCGCATAAATAATGTTGACACTATTACGGTGAATAACAAAAATAAAGGGTGGAAACTATAAATGTGAAATAAATTATAGGTATTATTTATTCTGAAAATAAGGGATACGATATTTCAGAATGTGTAAATAACATATGTATTTCGAAATATTTATGTATGAATATTTAAGGGAGAATATTATGACTAAGTATGAACTCAAGTTAATATTCTATGGCCCCACCATAAAATGAACGACGCTTTCGTTTATTATAATCTAAACAATTTTATTCATCAATCAGCGAATCCGATCCTCCAGACTTGTAAATTTATAGGTTCGGAAGCTAACCATCCAGTCTTAGTAGGGCCTTAAAAGATTAAAAGGGGATCCTGGTTAATCTCCTATGTCACCACCATAACTCTTTTTATCATCTATGATCCCACCCTAACTCTCTTAATCTTCTATGGCCCCACCATGATTTTCTCTCTCAATCTATGGCCCCACTATAACTCTCTCAATCTTCTATGGCCCCACCATAACTCTCTCAATCTTCTATGGCCCCACAATAACTCTCTCAATCTTCTATGGCCCCACCATAACTCTCTCAATCTTCTATGGCCCCACCATAACTCTCCAGCAATGACACATTCGAAAGCAGCTGATAAATTAGTCAGCAGGCAATCCATATTGAAATCCTATAGAGTTGCGCTATGTTTTTGTTAGCACATTCAGACCAATGTATTGATGTTATTAATTATAAATGAAACTGAATTCAGTGGTTACAGGGTTAGTTACGAGTTAGCGGACAGTTCCACATTTTCGCACACGTAAGAAAAAATATATAATAAATTCATTTATTTTCCGAGGCAAGTTTGATTAATTTGACAAAAAAAAATTATATTGTTGGGTATAGTGATATGAGTATTTTTTTTTTGTAAGGACAAGGTACACGCGCAAATAACTACACACTAAAGTACACACATAAACAACTACACACACCTATTCATGATTTATCATTCACTCAATAATCAATGTACCGAATGAATAACCTCATGTCGCTAATATTATTTATATCTCCATTAATAATTCATGCAAATCTCTCCACAAAAATAAAGAGTTATTATATCATAACGTGACCCGAACAGATATTATGGTGGGGCCATAGAAGATTATGTTTAGTCCCTTCTTAATTTTCTTTGGCCCCACCATAACTATCTATTGTTTAAACGTAACTATTACGAATTATTGGTCAGTACCACATCTTCGATCAAATAAGAAACACTATATAATGATAATCATTATTTAATTTGTTTAAGCAGGTATCATGGATTTTAATTATTATATCATTTTTCTTATATGACCGAAGATGTGAAACTGATCGATTAGTCATACTTTACCCGATTTAATATTCAATAAAGCACAGTCTTTATACATTCCACTGATAATAATAATCAGTCAGATTCAACAGGTGTCAGCATTGATCTTTCTTTGCGATAATTAGGCATGCAGGTAATTGGTCCACGGCACCGTAACTCAGATAGCTTGGTCCACTTTAACGGACCACCCTGGAAGACCTTTCCGTGCACTATCGCACTCAAGTGACCTGAGTGCAGAGTGTACTATAAAGTGCATTGATATGAGTACTTTATAATGCATTGAAATGAGTAGCCACTGTAACTATGCATCCCATTATGCAATTGCTTCAAAACAGTTATTTTATAATGATATTTTACTTAATAAATAATATTTCATAACCAAATTTGTATAAATAATAATCTCTACTTTTTTCATGATACCATTCAAAACAAAGAACAAAATAAGTGAAATAAATACTTACAGTTCCACTATCTGTTTCAAATTATAATAACAGTTGCTATGCTATTTAATAATCTAAAACAGTATCTATCACTTCAAACATCTGATGCATAAATAACTACAGACTGTATATTCCGTTATTATAATCGGTTATAATTTACGCAATCAATCAGTTATTTTTAATTATCTATTGTTTATCTCAAATCGAAGCGAAGAGAGATGTTATTCGATTTAATTATGCATAAGTCGGTGGGGAAAACGAGGGTGGGTATAGGTATGGTGGGGCCATAGGAGATTAAGTATGGGACACACTTCATACTGTGAGTATAGCTAGAGAGTTATGGTGGGGGCATGGAGGATTAAGTACGGGGATCATAATTTACTGTGAATATAACTAGAGAGTTATGGTGGGGCCATAGAAGATTAGGTATGGCAACTTGCAAAACATATTCATAATTAATTATTCTTATACATTTATTTACACTAACAGACAAACGCCGATGAAAACAAAATCAGTTTCAAAAGAATTCTGATTCTATATATAATGCTTTATTATTTTATATCTCCTAATAATAAGATTAATTAATGAACCAGCTTCTAATACTATTTCCTATCCACATTATAAGATAGAATTTAACGATGGAGCAGGAAATAGAGATGATTTATGCAAATTACGACGATGTTCGTAGATAAGGATCACCTGGAAATGCCATGTCGTACCAACATGATTACAACATTGTACCAACATGATAACAACATTGTACCAACATGATAACAACATTGTGCCAACCTAATTATAAAAGTAGGTGACAAATTTCCTGGTTCGGAATCTTTATTACTTCATTAATCCACGTTAGAGGGGTACGAAATATACCTGAGAAAAATTATGGTGGGGTCATAGAAGATTAACCGGGGACTACATCTTCTTTGGCCCCACCATAACTATATATCTCAAAAAAAAAATTCAAAATTCAAAAAGATTGAATACAATAAAAATATGATTTTTATTTTAAAAATAGTTGAAGTAACAATATTGAATTAAAATTGATTGAATATAAATGATCTACAACCACAATTTACTGTCAATCATGCCATTATTTATTAATTAAATAATAAAACATGTTGCATTAATTGACATTAAATCGATGATGTAATTCAAGCGAAATATATCACTGTCAGAATATTAAAATAACGGAATAAACAATTGAATTGGTATATTAAATGTACACATATGTAATTATATGTCATCCAAGATTAATAATAATGTTATATAATAGAAATAAAATAATAAGTTAAATTGGTGTCATTTCAATGAGTTATTTATTTCAAATTGTTTATTTTAATTGAAATATTATATCATATAGACTAATATTAATACAAGTAAATATAAATGTTATAAATTGGTTTTAAATTACACTACCAGTTATTTCTTTACCAATAAATAGTGTGTAACTTATATATTATTATTTACATGTAACAGTATATACACACATTGAATCACTGTTTCAGAATCTTTTTCGATAATAAAAATTGAAAGTTGCCATAATACTGTATTCTATACATTGCAATATTCATTTTTGTTTGGGGTGTACATTACGGCTGTAATTTCATCCATTTTCCACCTCGTATCACAGTGAACTTCTCTTTTGTTGGAAGAAAAAACTGAGCATTAAATATGATTAGTCATAACAAGTAGCTAGCTGTTTCAGTTCAATTTATTTTAATGTATTTCTCCACGCGGTGAATTACATGGAACTTTAAAGGCAGCGCGGAATGATAACCGCGCAGTCATAGAGCAACACGGAGTAATTCATGGAACATTAAAGACAGCGCGGAATAATAACCGCACAGAAAAAAGCAACGCGGGGTAATTCATGGAACATTTAAGACAGCGCGGAATAATAACCGCACAGTAAAAAAGCAACGCGGGGTAATTCATGGAACATTTAAGACTGCGCGGAATAATAACCGCACAGTAAAAAAGCAACGCGGAGTAATTCATGGAACATTAAAGACAGCGCGGAATAATAACCGCGCAGTAAAAAAGCAACGCCGAGTTATTCATGGAACATTAAAGACAGCGCGGAATAATAACCGCACAGTAAAAATACAACGCAGAGTAATTCATGGAACATTAAATACAGCGCGGAATAATAACCGCACAGTAAAAAAGCAACGTGGAGAAATACATGGAACATTAAAGACAGCGCGGAATAATAACCGCGCAGTAAAAAAGCAACGCGGAGCAATACATTGAGCAGAGAGTTCAACGTAGAATATTCTTTTTGTGCGGTAAAAGCAGCGCGGAATAATACACGTAGCATATTGGGCAATCCATAATAGCTCAGTATTTGAGCAACGCGGAATAATACATGTATCATAGACGACATAGCAGAGTAAAACTAGTTCAGAATTCCCAACAAAACATGTAACATATAGAGGAAAGATCGTAATAATTTTTGTGCAATATTTCAGTACATTAAATAATATACAAGATCAAATGAATGTTTGGAGTAGGAACATATGTTTGAAATGAATAGGACGAAGAGAGTTACTGAAACTCTATCTACACAGCTAGCAGTGAAATGAAACATTTATTAAACGTTTGGCAAAAAAAATTCTGATATTTGATACAAAAATTTTAACAAATGGCAAGCGTCATATAGAATTTTTTCAAACTAAAACGAAATCATAAAAAACTGAATAAAAATTACAAATAAATAAATTTACAGAATAATGGAATAAAATCAGGATGTTTACTTTACATATTAAACAAATACAAAATAATTAGTTTTAAACTGTACATATGATGATTGATACATGGATATTACACGGGGATACAAAGCTATAAAACTGTAACGTCTTCGAAAAAATCAATGTCTAAGATTCGAAAAGCTTTTTATTGAAAGTACACGCCCGAACAAATAAAGGGAGATTACAGTGTACTATCATTCAAAATATAAAACTTAATATCAATCTAATAACACAATTTACAACTAAATTAAAAATATTGATCTACACGATCTATTCTTTAAATCATAACCAGTAATCTTTTTTTTAAATATTCTTTATACCACTGAGGACAGGTAGGTACTTTTTTGAATGATGGTAGAGCGTACGCCTTGGATATCACTAGCATTGTAGCGTGGTCCAATGGACCCAATTAGCTGTGTCTAACGGTCTGTCCGGGCTACATAGAAAGGGTCCTGGTGATGATACTTCAAAGCCCAGGCAGTCCTTTTCAATTGGGCTCATTTACAACTCTGATTCAGTGCATTCGAACTCAATGAAAAACCATGAAATGATTCGATTCATAAAACTAGAGTGATAATAAAATATTATTGAGGAAAAAATAAGTGAAAATCTAAACCAAAACACAGTATAAATCATAATTACATATTAATTGTTTTAAAACAAATTTTTTATTAGTAATTCATTATTTCTTTTTCATTAATCCTTTTTAATCTTCTATGGCCCCACCATAACTTTCTCTCTTAAATCATCTATGGCCCCACCATAACTTCATTGCTAGTTCTTTCCTCATTCTTCTTACAAACAGCCACGTCAGAAAAATTATGGTCGGGTCTTAGAAGATTAAACTGTCTATATCTCCTATGGCCCCATCATAACTTCTTCCCTGGGAAACACTCGGCAATTCCATTTTAAATCTCTATCGATTGCTACATTCATACACAACTTTCAGTGTATTGATTGGAGAGATGAACAGGTTTGAAAAGACTGGTGCTAGGACACACATCTCAATGATGGGGACATAGATTTTATAAAGAATCTTTTCGTTTTAAAACAAAAAATAATTTACTTCATAAAAAAGAATATTTTAGTTTTTGAATAAAGATAAATTTAATAATATTTAAAATCTTTAATTTCAAATACTGATTATTCCAGTTTAATAAAAAAAATAAGTTTTAATTAAAAAAATTGTATTAAAAAACTGTTTTAATATGTACAAATACTAATATTAGTTTTGTATTTTAATTTTCTTTAAAGTAGAGTGTGGGGCGAGTTGTTGTGGATAACAGTAAGCTGATACATGTTTATTCTTTCAAAACATGTAGAAGAAAAATACTAAATAAATCACCCTTGCCAGTGTTGTATATTTTGAAAAAAAATATTACAATTAAAAACCTAAATTTAAGCACTATTCTGAAATAAATTACATATTATATATTATAAAAATTCTAGAATAGAGGGTAAGTTCTGAGTTATGGAACTGTTCTATATTTACGATCATAAAAGAAAACGTATATACTAATTTTAACCCGTATCCATGATACCTGTAGGTATCATGGATGCGAATAAAAGTTATATATTAAATACTATTTTCTTCCGTGATCGAAAATGTGGAACTGGCCCATAACTCAGAACTTAAATGACCATAATTTAAATAAGAAGATATTTTAATTTTATGGCGAATAAATACAGGTAAATAATTATGTTTAAAATAAACTTATATTCATATACTATATATAACTCATACATAATGTCGATGAAGTGGATTCTACGGAGCGTGGTGAATTCAATGGAAAACATGAATGGAAATTCATTGTAAAGAATGAATGACTTGTTTTGGCATTCAAATGAAATTAAAATGAAAATTATTTTCTACCAAAAGCATACAAAAAATCGTTAAGAGGTAAAATCGGTAAAAATCGTGACTAGATATCGCTATCGCGATTTGTGTAATCTAGTAATCGGTGTATTTATTTTAAATATAATAAACAAAACTATCGGTATCGTTAATTTAAAAATTACGATTTTTGTATTATCAATTAGGTACAGAATCGTAAATCGGTTAATACGATTTCGTTACCGAATCGTGAAATAATCATAACGATACAAATAAATGTAAATAATTTATAATTGAATAAATAAATAATACATGTAATAAATAAACAATGAATTATAAACAAACTGAAAGAAATTCAAAAATATTTAAAATGAAAAATTAAATAAATTCAATTAATATAAAAGAATATATTTATTTACAATTGTATATAAAAGAAATAATATTCCTGATAAACATACAAATAAGGCGAGGCACTTAAATACACTTAATTAGTGATAACAGTGGTATAACCACTTAACTGTTATCAGAAAAAAGTAAAACCATGATAATAAATAGTGATTGAAATCTTATAATTATTAATAAAAGGACCTTTTGAACTACTATTTTATTATTTAATAATAACATCTTGTGTTTTACTGATAAAAATATTTACTGAAAATTGGGTTTTGTCCGTTTCAAGGGACATTAATTTTCGATTAAAATAAAAATTTAAAACGATAGAAAAAAAAAAATTAGGGTGATTTCAAAATTATCGGACAATTCCACATTTTCGAACATAAAAAAATATAATAATTATAATGTACTTTTTACTAAAAATCGGAAATTTGGAACAGTCCGACAATTTAGAAATAACACTAAAAAAATTTATTTCATCGTTTTAACTTACGCTATATTGTTATATTTATATTATATTAAAAAAAATAATACAAAATATAATTTATATTATATTAAAAAAATAATATAAAATACCTAATTATATTAACGATAAATTAACGATAATAAATTATCAATAAATTACATAGCGGTACAAATTTATCGTAAACATTAAATGCTAATAAGATTTATACTTTGGCAATGAATTATAATTTAATACCCACATGAAATATTCAAATATTTTACCATAGTATTATTTAAACGTTTAGTTTAATTATTGAAACAAAGAGAATATCAAAGAAGGAGATGTTTAACCCGTAGACTTGTGTGTTTATGCATTAAGTACGTTTAACAACCTTTTTCAATGTTTATAATGAAAATATTTATTATTTTGCATAATAATATTTATATTTTAGCTATATTTGATTATTTAAAATAAATTATAAATTCAATCTTATAATAGTATTCATAATTGAAAAATAAATAAAAACGAATATTAAAAGTTTGAACCTATATTGAGTTATAATATGCAAATTATATAATTTAACTAATAATTTAATACTAATTAGTTAATATTTACCTTTACCAGCACAAATCTTCATAGTATTATTCCAAAATGTTTCACTCAAAAACTGGTCCACTTCAGTTTTAATGAATTTAAATTATTTCTTTAATAGTTTTGATAAATTATTCTCTAATTTCACTCAATACAATCGAACTTAAATTTCGGTTTAAACTTTGAATTAATTACGAGTAAGGTTCACAGAGTCGAGCGCACGTTTTGTCGTCTTTGCAAGGACTGACGCACACCCTCACTCGAACACTGTAATAATTTAACTGACAACAAACAGAGAATAAAACGTTGCATTGGCAACGCACTCACATCATTGCCAGACACCGCCATAGTGCCAGGTAACAATAGGTGCAATAAACTAATTAACATTCCTTAACGCTGCCTACTATAAACTGCATGACTTATCTGAATTATAAACCATATTATTTGCTTTAATTTCGCACACCCATTTTATGTTTTAATGCAATTAAAAGAACGTTAAAGTTGGTTCAAAAACGTTACAAGTTATAACTCGTTCTAGTCAGTAATTGACTGTAATTATCCATAAAAATGGTACCTCATTGGGACCATTAAAACGGGCTACGGCTGACAAAAATATTAAACATTGGATCTAGTTGGGAGGCTTACCGATAATCATGATGTACAAGTTTTTAGATAGATATATAGATTAAAAAGTTAGATAAAATATATATGATTAAATAGACACTTATATCAAAGATTGTAAACTATTGTTTAGAAGGTACTATCAGAGAGAAATATCACAGTGGTGATGTACTAGGTACTTAAATGAAAAAAATTCTCAATGGTGATCATAAAAGAATGAAATATATCATAATGCGATTAAACTTTTACTTTAATTTGTTTTCATTACAAAAACCTACCTATATAGGAGGTTACTTAGTTAGTTACAAACTGCTTAACTTATCCACTATAGAGGAGTTCACTATAGAGGAGTTTGCAATATTCTCCCATATATATCATCATATATCAATCATATATCAATCATATATCAATCATATATCAATCATATATCAATCATATATCAATCATATATCAATCATATATCAATCATATATCAATCATATATCACTGTACAACAATCGGCTTCTTAATTGGCTTAGTTGGCATGTGCATAGATATTGTCAATCAAGGTAGACTATGTATATGGCCCGTTATCTTGAGACGACTTGGAGAAGTTCAATGGAGTGGGGAGAAACTTATAGTGGGGCCATAGAAGATTAAGGTGGGGTGGCTCTTCTTATCTCCCACTATAACTTTATCTATGGGTATAGTAGTGAATTAAACTTAGTTGATTATGGCGATAACTATCGATTCGATACATATTATTTTTAATTATATATTTAAGGCTTTTTTAAATAACCATTGCATCTATTATTATTACTAGTGTACACGTTCAGTCAAAAAGGGCTGTCTTTCTTTAATATATCAATTTTATGTTCACTGATGGTAGTTCAATTTTTGTAATAATTATTATCCCTGACTCAGCTTTTACTCCAATATTTTAAACTGAATAAAATAACATTTGTATAGATATCATATGGTTATTCTTCCTGCAGTGGAATATTATTTGTATAGATATGGTAAGATTATTCTTGCTTTAGTGGAATATTATTTGTATAGATATGGTAAGATTATTCTTCCTGCAGTGGAATATTATTTGTATAGATATGGTAAGATTATTCTTCCTGCAGTGGAATATTATTTGTATAGATATGGTAAGATTATTCTTCCTGCAGTGGAATATTATTTGTATAGATATGGTAAGATTATTCTTCCTGCAGTGGAATATTATTTGTATAGATATGGTAAGATTATTCTTCCTGCAGTGGAATATTATTTGTATAGATATGGTAAGATTATTCTTCCTGCAGTGGAATATTATTTGTATAGATATGGTAAGATTATTCTTCCTGCAGTGGAATATTATTTGTATAGATATGGTAAGATTATTCTTGCTTTAGTGGAATTGTATTTGTATAAATATGGTAAGATTATTCTTCCTGCAGTGGAATATTATTAACACCAAGGTATTCCTTGGTGTTACCTAGTATTTAGAAGTATTCCTTGGTGTTACCTAGTGTTTAGAAGTATTCCTTGGTGTTACCAAGTATTTAAAGGTATTCCTTGGTGATACCTAGTATTTAGAAGTATTTCTTGGTGTTACCTGGTATTTAAAGGTATTCCTTGGTGATACCTAGTATTTAGAAGTATTTCTTGGTGTTACCTAGTATTTAGAAGTGTTCCTTGGTGTTACCTAGTATTTAGGAGTATTCCTTGGTGATACCTAGTATTTAGAAGTATTCCTTGGTGTTACCTGGTATTTAAAGGTATTCCTTGGTGATACCTAGTATTAAGAAGTATTTCTTGGTGTTACCTAGTATTTAGAAGTGTTCCTTGGTGTTACCTAGTATTTAGGAGTATTCCTTGGTATTACCTAGTATTTAGAAGTATTTCTTGGTGTTAGCTAGAATTTAAAGGTATTCCTTGGTGTTACCTAGTATTTAGAAGTATTTCTTGGTGTTACCTAGTATTTAGAAGTAATTATTGGTGTTACCTAGTGTTTAGAAGAATTCCTTGGTGTTACCTAGTGTTTAGAAGTAATTCTTGGTGTTACCTAGTGTTTAGAAGTATTCCTTGGTGTTACCTAGTATTTAGAAGTAATTCTTGGTGTTACCTAGTGTTTAGAAGTAATTCTTGGTGTTACCTAGTATTTAGAAGTATTCCTTGGTGTTACCTAGTGTTTAGAAGTATTCCTTGGTGTTACCTAGTGTTTAGAAGTATTCCTTGGTGTTACCTAGTATTTAGAAGTATTTCTTGGTGTTACCTAGTGTTTAGAAGTATTCCTTGGTGTTACCTAGTATTTAGAAGTATTCCTTGGTGTAACCTAGTATTTAGAAGTATTCCTTGGTGTTACCTAGTATTTAAAGGTATCCCTTGGTGTTACCTAGTATTTAGAAGTGTTCCTTGGTGTTACCTAGTATTTAGGAGTATTCCTTGGTGTTACCTAGTATTTAGAAGTGTTCCTTGGTGTTACCTAGTATTTAGGAGTATTCCTTGGTGTTACATAGTATTGAGAAGTATTCTTTAGTGTTACCTAGTATCTAGAAGTATTCTTTAGTGTTACCTAGTATCTAGAAGTATTCCTTGGTGTTACCTAGTATTTAGAAGTATTCCTTGGTGTTACCTAGTATTTAGAAGTATTCCTTGGTGTTACCTAGTATTTAGAAGTATTCTTTAGTGTTACCTAGTATCTAGAAGTATTCTTTAGTGTTACCTAGTATCTAGAAGTATTCCTTGGTGTTACCTAGTATTTAGAAGTATTCATTGGTGTTACCTAGTATTTAGAAGTATTCCTTGGTGTTACCTAGTATTTAGAAGTATTCCTTGGTGTTACCTAGTATTTAGAAGTATTCTTTAGTGTTACCTAGTATCTAGAAGTATTCTTTAGTGTTACCTAGTATCTAGAAGTATTCCTTGGTGTTACCTAGTATTTAGAAGTATTCCTTGGTGTTACCTAGTATTTAGAAGTATTCCTTGGTGTTACCTAGTATCTAGAAGTATTCTTTAGTGTTACCTAGTATCTAGAAGTATTCTTTAGTGTTACCTAGTATCTAGAAGTATTCCTTGGTGTTACCTAGTATTTAGAAGTATTCCTTGGTGTTACCTAGTATTTAGGAGTAGTCCTTGGTGTTACCTAGTATCTAGAAGTATTCCTTGGTGTTACCTAGTATCTAGAAGTATTCCTTGGTGTTACCTAGTATCTAGAAGTATTCCTTACAGTGATATTGCATGGTATAACTATAATGTTTCTGCAGATGAGTAGGAAAAATTGCCATCCTTAACTAATTTCTTACATTTGTTACCTGCATTATAAATATACTGACAGTTAAATAGAACGTGTCACAATGGATGTTTTATTCAAATTATTTTATCACTTATATTAATGAAAATGCAGTTTTTCGTTTACCGAAATTCATGTGTAAAGTTTGAAACTGATAAACGAACGATTGGCACCTCATTTTCAATATTATTTACTCACATTAATAATTTAAATAGACTGTAAATAGATATTGTATCAATGTTCTTCACCGTAAGAGTTCATCCCTAGTGGAATATTATTTGTATTGGCTGTAAATAGATTTTGCATGAATGTTCTTCACCGTAAGAGTTCATCCCTAGTGGAATATTATTTGTATTGACTGTAAATAGATATTGTATGAATGTTCTTCACCGTAAGAGTTTATCCCTAGTGGAATATTATTTGTATTGACTGTAGATAGATATTGTATGAATGTTCTTCACCGTAAGAGTTCATCCCTAGTGGAATATTATTTGTATTGACTGTAGATAGATATTGTATGAATGTTCTTCACCGTAAGAGTTCATCCCTAGTGGAATATTATTTGTATTGACTGTAAATAGATATTGTATGAATGTTCTTCACCGTAAGAGTTCATCCCTAGTGGAATATTATTTGTATTGACTGTAAATAGATATTGTATGAATGTTCTTCACCGTAAGAGTTCATCCCTAGTGTAATATTATTTGTATTGGCTGTAAATAGATTTTGCATGAATGTTCTTCACCGTAAGAGTTCATCCCTAGTGGAATATTATTTGTATTCACTGTAAATAGATATTGTATGAATGTTCTTCGCCGTAAGAGTTCATCCCTAGTGGAATATTATTTGTATCTTTTACTATTTAATGTGCTATAATTACAAAGCTGTTCAGTAGTCTTTATACTATATTTATACGTTTAAAATAATTCATTTTACCAAAAATCGCAATTAGGGTAAGTTCCAAATTTTCGGTCAGTACTACATCTTCGGGCATATAAGGAAAAACAATATAAAAATTATTATTACTAGATAGTACTGCGTAATAATATTAATATTTTCATATTTTTTTCATTTATGACCGAAGATGTAGTACTTACCGATAATTCGGAAGTTACCCTAGTTAACTGGTACAGTATAATATTAGAATTCAATAGTCATATACATCTCAATTTAATACTGAGTCAATAAAATGACAAACCACATTATAGTCATCACATTTTTTTTATACGATCGATAATGAGAAACTGATCTATAACTTGGAAATCGTATTATTATACCTGCTTTCATGTTAAACTAGTCAGAAAATTTCAATCTGCAGATGATCAATTACTGTAAATTAAACGTTAATTGTATTACACCGTTAAATATACTAATTTCATTCATGATCATCTGTATACTTTATCAAAAATGTCCGACAAAAGATTGCATGCGTTTTGAATTATTTATAAATTACTATTGAATTTTCATCGCATATCATCTATCGTAATAGATATATGAAGTTTTTATTATCGATTATAATCACCGATCTATAATTTTGGCGATAACATTTCCACAATTCACACTGCATGTATCCTATTAAAAGTCTGACCCCCAATTCGCCATGGCTTTAATTTATTGGATTATTAAACACAACCTACTGTAATAATTCGAACTTAACCAATACTGGTTCTTTTTTAATTTGATTTATTTTTTAGATTTAAAAAAAAAAATCAAATCGTTATTTTTCACTTTAATTTAATTATGATATTTTTAAATTTGATTTAGCTTAGTTTTTCTTTTCTCAATTTTTTTACTTTTTATTAATTGGAAATATATATATTTTATATTTAATTAGTTACATTTAATTTAATGTTTTTTAATTTATTTTTACCTTATTAAACCCAATAGAAGAGAATTTCATAACTAGAGTAATCAGGATGTTTCTATGTTTGATTTTAACTCAGTGAGATATTATGTTGGGGTTATAGGAGATTATAGGAGAGGAGTTCACCTAAACTTCTATGGCCCACCATATCTTTCACCTTGGCTAAGACGTATGTATATTGATTGTATAATTGTATATGGATATGTTTTAATTGTATTTGATAAATATTTTATTTTGTTTTATGATTAAAAACCTTTTACGAATTGTGAAAACATTATTTACAGATAATATATATTTTAACATTTATATTTTATTTTGTTTTATAAATTAAAAATCTTATTTTTAAATTATTTAATATCATTATTACATAATTTTTTTAGTTTTTTAGTTCTATTATTATTAGTTTTTCAATATTTGATTACTATTTTTTTTTTCTTAATTAAATTAAATGTACTTAAAAAAAGGAACTACATTAATTTCCTACATAGAGAGTTATGGTGGGGTCATAGAAGACCAAGGGAGGGGGATTTCCCTCATAATCATCGTAATCCCAACCGTAATTTTCCACTGGGCATGTTAGCTATATATTGCCGAAGAAGAATAAAAAAATGTATTCCCTCAAAGAAAATTACGTACGCGAGATCTTTTCGGCAAGAAAATAAAAAATGCGAAATGTTCGTCAGGGAAAAGATTTACCATAGAAGGATGAATAGCTAGTAAAAAAGAGGTAAAATGAACTTTGCTAGTTTATGCAAGTCTTGGACTATGGAATATAAGAAAAAGTGTATAAAATATGAATTTAGCAGTCATTGTAAATATTTAGTAACATAAATTGAAAAACCTGTTTGTTGCAGATTAATATTAATATAATCTTTTTTTGTTTTTTATGGTAACTTTATGTCATTAAAATAAAATGTAAACATAGATTTAGTTGGTATAACAATAAAAAGTGGTATTACACAGAGAGAAAGTTATGGTGGGGCCATAGAAGATTGTGTTTGGTTTGCATTTGATTTAATTTATAGTAAAATTAAAGTTAAATTAAAGTTAATTTTATAGTAAAATATAGTAAATTATAGTAAATTTCATAGTAAAATTATAGAAAATTTTATAGTAAAATTATAGCAAATTTTCTTAGTTAAATCATAGTAAATTTTATAGTTAAATTATGATTAATTCTATAGTAGAAATATAGGAAAGTTATTATATAATTATACTGAATTAACTAAAATTAATTGACATAAACAATAATTTTTCCATATTAATCAAGGATTATTCATTAGCATAATTCATATTTCATTAACTTCGTGCAATTAACTTTCAATTCATCGACATGGAAATTCTTCAACTGTATTGTTCTTTTTCTTCTCTTGCTGTTGTTAGAACTGTTGTATCTTGCACGCCGTTTTGGTTCTCAGAGGTGGTTTTTCATTCAGCTTATCATGAAGTTTAATGGCTTTTCGGGAAGTTTTTGGTGGAGGAAATGGATGATCATCTTCGAGAGAGGGCTAGCAAGTTGAGTCTCGTCTACACTAATAATCGTCATCAAGCTTGTGATGATGGTAAGGAAGCTGGTAACATCATCCGACGTCTAGATGACGCTATGGACACGCCTAAACAATAGATTTAACTCGTTAGACGCGAAAAGTAACTAGTTATAATGACTAACCTGACTAACAAAAATATTCTTTTATATCATCCGATTGATTTCATATATCATTAAAAAAGCTATACTCAGTTTTATTGTTTCTCTGTTTATAGCCAGTAGAAGATGAAGAAGATTGCCATATGAAGCCAAAGACCATGAATTTCTAATTACCATCAACAAAAGGTGTTTTTCACTTTTATAATGAAAAATATATATAAATTGTGTGAAATATGAAGTATAAACAGTATTGTACACTATATTATACAAAATACAGCGATTATTAGACGAATTATTCGTGGATGGAATTTATGTGGATGAATTGTGCTGCTAACATTATTTATAACCAGTTTAACCATCTCTCACATTGCGCTACTGTTGATTATAATATATCTAAATTAGAAACTGCCAGTTTTCTCAGGTACAGGCGGGTAATTACTTTATTTTATTTAATAAACACAACCTTTTCAGTTGGGCCATTTTTATTCAAAGTTCCAATTAATAAACACAATGATATATTTAGATCACAACATATTGTCAACAATGGTGGACCGAACAAACAATGCAATGAAAGTGGTCAGGACAATAGTATTGCTACATGGCTATTGTGTTATCATTACAATAGATGGCATGCCTAATTAGTTATCCAATATACCTGGCACCTGCTGTTATGAAGTCCTTTGTATCTTTGACTTGTGATGTTCATACACTTTGATAATACGGTTTCATTGAACACTGTTATTATTAAGGTTACTTATTGTTTTGTTGGTATTGTGGCAAGGTGGCGTTTGAAGTGACATACCAACAGAGAAAGCTATCATGCATGGCCCACTAAATCTTAAAAATGAGCCCCCTATAATCTCCTTTGTTGCCAGGATAATTTTCATTCTAGGTGTATATCTTAATTTGGTTGAGGATTAAAAGTGATATTCAATTTTAACCTTCGATTAAAATTTTGGTTCAGTATCATTTTAACGTCACAGTAGCTACTTGTCGCAACCATCGTGTTAAATCTATTGAGCAGTCGTGTCCCTAGCGACATTTTAACGTCAGGGTAGCTACTTGTCGCGACCAACATGTTAAATCTATTGAGCAGTCGTGTCCCTAGCGTCATTTTGACGTCAGAGTAGCTACTTGTCGCGACCAACGTGTTAAATCTATTGAGCAGACGTGTCCTTAACGTCATTTTGACGTCAGAGTAGCTACTTGTCGCGACCAACATGTTAAATCTATTGAGCAGACGTGTCCTTAGCGTCATTTTGACGTCAGAGTCCTATAGGTAGGATGAGAGATGGTTACAGTATCACCTTATGAGGTAAAATTACGCAAATTTGCGAAAGTAATGATATGGTTAAATAAATTTAAAGGCATTATTAATAAAGAAAATTCAAAAGTAGAAAAGAATATAATAAACGTTAAATTGATTGATGAATAATATTTTTAAGTCAATATACAATTTGCACATTCTTTAATTATAATTAATGAACTACTATGCATATACTATTTAAACTGAGAGAGAACTGTAAGTAAATTAGCAGATTTCTTAGAGGCCCAATTACGGTGTTTTCAACTCCAGTATAATGACATCTCATAACTTCATTAAAGACCTTTGAAGTCGTCATTTAGATTTAATCACTAATACAATAGTTGATGTAAATCCAGTTAAGTTTCTTCATTGTCTTCTAAATGGAGGGAAAAAATGTAACTGCTTTCGAAATTATTAAACAGAGGCTACTTAACTTCTTGTCAGAAAAAAGTTATGGTGAGGCCATAGAAGATTAAGAGAGAAGTTATTGTGGGGCCATAGAAGATTAAGAGAGAAGTTATGGTGGGGCCATAGAAGATTAAGCTAGAAGTTATGGTAGGGCCGTAGAAGAATTGAGATAGAAGTTATGGTGGGGCCGTAGAAGAATTGAGAGTGAAGTTATGGTGGGGTCATAGAAGAATTGAGAGTGAAGTTATGGTGGGGTCATAGAAGAATTGAGAGTGAAGTTATGGTGGGGTCATAAAAGAATTGAGAGAGAAGTTATGGTGGGGCCATAGATGATTGAGAGGGAAGTTAGGTGGGGCCATAGAAGATTAAGAGTGAAGTTATGGAGGGGCCATGGAAGATTATACAACATATATCTTGTTTAATCCCACCATAACGTTCTATTTGGGTGCTGATTGTTTTGCACGTGTTTTTGCACGTGCTTCTACAGACACGTGTTTCCTGTACGTTTGGCCCACGAAAATTGTGATGAGATTTTAATTTTATCCAGGAAATAAGAAATATAAATTATACAAACTGGAAGACTTTTACAATGATTAATGAATGGTTAAGTTACTCATATTTATATAAATCAGTAATAAATTTGGTACTGAAAACAATTCTTTATACAAAATCGATAATTTTAATATTTTGAAAATCTTTTATAAACATATTTTTGATCCAATCTCAAATTTTAATCTCAATAATAAAATTGAAAACCCTTTTCAATTTTAATTATCATACTAAGTATTAATTATATATAAGGGACACATCAGAGAAGTTTAATATAATAAATGTACATCAGAGAAGCCAATTCGTCTCCAACTGTTTGAAATATAGCAATTTGCAAGGAGAATTAGCAAAGTGGAAGTTCCCTGGCTGCAATTACCTAACCCTACTCCAATCAAGGGATACAATAAGTGGTTCAATCAACCCTGGAGTAATCAACCGGTCTGTCAGACTCCAGATGACATCTCTCTCTCTATTTCGTACAGACCCCCCTTGGATCGGAGATGGCAATCAGGCAGCGTAGCCTTGGGCGGCGTAATGGACCCCTGACGGGGAGGCTGCGTATTCCTGGGACACTCTCCCTGGTCCAGGAAACACTCCTATGGTGCAACCCTGTCACCAGTAAATTCCTGTTAATGAGAATAAAGATCTGAAGCCAATTTGGTGAGATTGCCATTTAAACTATTTTGATGGCTTCGGGAATCTATTCGTGAATTTTCTACCTACTTCAATTCACATTTTTAAAATTAGATACCAGGTATTTTAAAATTGTCATCCTTTTTATTTCTTCACGTAATTACTAAAAACGACTTGCTATTATTTTTAACTTGATACTAAATAACATCAAAATATACATATGAGTTAACTAAGTTAACATCATGCAAATATATTATCATTCACAAATTCCGCCAAACAAAGACGAAATAATCTAACGGTCCTAGGAACAGTTTTCTCTTCCCAATCCCGGGTCTTCAGAATGAGTATTTTGATTAGAGGACCTGAGAACCTAACGAAAACAGCCCCAGGCAATCGAGACACCCTCTACTCTTTTCTTCTCCACAAAGTCAATGTTATACTTATACCCAGTCCGAAATTATAGCCGGTGTCACTCGATCGGTGATTATAATAGATCATCAAAACGATAAATGATAACGATAATCAAATCGCAATTCTTATAGGGTAAGTTACGAATTAGCGGTCAGTACTACATCTTCGGTCATATAAGAAAAAATAATATAAAAATAATTATTATTATTACACAGTGCTATCTAATAATAATTTTTTTTATAGTTTTTTCTTATATGATCGAAGATGTAGTAACGACCGATAATTCGTAACTGACTCTAGTCGAAATTGTTGACGATTGAAATTATGATATTTTAAGTAAAATTGCGATCAATATTGACGTTAAACGACAAGATGACGATTGTTTTCTTATTCTACGGAAAGGTAAATTCCAACAAAAAAGTATCTAAATAAAGTTAAATAATAATTACAATAAAAATTCCCATATTCGGTCGAAAATATGTAACCGTCCGATATACCGTAACTTCCCGTCAATCTATCTACTCAATCACGAAATAAGTAATGATAATTCCAAGTTTCCCTTATAAATAACAGAGATACTCTATTACATTCTCCAGTCATTCATTAGATCGTAGAGATGCATTCAAGTTTTCCGGGCAACGAATTGTCATTCGTCGATGGTTTAGTCCTGAATTATTGGATATCGGGTTAGAGAATTGGGGCCAATTAATTTAATTGAGTAGCTATCTGTCTATTTAGTTATTTTATCTTGTAGCTTCAATCACCTGAATGCATTATAAATAAGGATCAGTGTTATAGTGGGGCATTAGATGATTAAGTGGGGCACTCTCTTAATCTTCTATAAACCCACCATAACTTTTTTGAGTAATTATTTGTTAGTTGTACGAGAGAAGAAGTTATGGTGGGGCCATAGAAGATTATGGTGGGGCAATAGAAGTTATGGTGGGGCCATAGAAGTTATGGTGGGACCTAAGAAGCTTATTATGGTGGGGACCTAGAAATTATGGTGGGGCCTTAGAAGAATATGGTGGGTCATTAGAAGTGATGATGGGGCTTTAGAAGTTATGAGTGGGCATTAGAAGATTATGGTGGGACCTCAGAAGTTACAGTGTGACCCTAAAAGTTATAGTGGGCTCTTAGAAATATATTTTAATAACAATTTTGTCTAAACCTACAAATTTATAAATTGTAATTTTTATTTAATTTCACTACCTGATTCACGCATTCATATAACGAAAAGTTGCATTACACGAACCAATCTGACCTTGGAAAATATCTGACTGACCTCTCATGACCTCTTTTAACACCACTATCCGACAACTGTGAACCAAATTAAGTGTCCGAGTACTGTAACGATATAAAGACATATGGACATAAAGTTAATATTTTTGTACCCATTATACCAAGTTTGCATATTGCAATATATGTAAACTCATTCTCATACCTATTCAAATGGTGAGCAGACATTTCGTCGACAGGACGCTTTGTCGACAAGACGCTTTGTCGACAAGACGTTTCGTCGACAAAACGTTTCTTCGACAAGACGTTTCGTCGACAGGACGTTTCATCGACATGACATTTCGTCGACAGGACGTTTCGTCGATAGGACGGTTTGTCGACAGGACGGTTCGTCGACAAGATGTTTCGTCGACAAGACGTTTCGTCGACAAGATGTTTCGTCGACAGGACGTTTTCGTGGACAAATTTTTGGTAAATGGATATTAAATCACTATAATGTAACCAATTTATTTTGAAGTAACTTAATACTTTTGAGTCAAAATACGTTTGTGATTTTTAAAATTGAAAACAATTTCCTCTCAATAATTAACGTTTCATAAGATTTATATCGTCGGATTTGTCATTGACACGCCATTATCAGTAGGTAAATGCCCACTGTCCGACTACTGCGAGCGTTTGGTAACTAAGTGGTAATCCTAGATTGAATGACAAGATTTTGTATAAAAATGTTAATCGATATTTTGGATTATTCTTTTTTTTACCAAAAAGTGATTCTTAGAAACAAGAAGTTGGCTTAAAATAGAAAATGAAACGGTATCCCATTTTCAAATTTGGATCATGTAATAAAATATATTAAAAATCCTCTCCAAGAAAAATACGAGCTTATTACATAATGTTGTAGAACTAATATAATATTATTAATATTTTCATAACAACTCGGAAAACACCTTTACCTGAGCAACACTGCAAGATACTAATAAGCAGTTGTGGCAACAGGCTACTTATAGACAAAGAATTAAATTTAAAAATGCTCTTTGTGTGTGGATACAGTCATTTAAATTTCAATGATTTCATTATTTGCTACGATATAGTATTTGAGTTTTGTCTTGCTTATATAATTTTTCCAATTAATTTAAAATAATTTGGTATTATTTAATAGTTCTGGTTTTCTGGTTTAGTATTAAAGTAGAGAAACGATTGAAATTTATTTAATAGTTTTCCTCCTTACCATTATTCTATTATGTAATTTGATCGTTTGATACATTATTCTGTCGAAGTACATGTTTTGTAACATTAGAGTGTGTTAATATCCATTTTACGAAAATTTATCGACGGAACATCTGTCAACCATTGAAAACTACGTAAAAACTCATCTCGATATAATTACAAGGAATAAAAAATAAAATTACATTACAGTCAAATTAAAGCAAACTTGAATCATTATTATCGTAACGAAACAACAGTTTATGTAAACAATTGCATATTACTAAGCCAGCGCTAATACCCACCGATACGATTTTAATTGCCCAAAAATGAATAAGCTCCGTCTGAACCATATTGAAAATCATATAATGATTTAGCTACATATGTGCAGCATACTAATGATCTATATGATCTGAGTAATGATCTATATGATCTGAGTAATGATCTATATGTTCTGTAATGATGAACCTGAAGCACATAACTGAATGGCGGATTTGTGTAGAGATTTCTTTCGATGAAGAATAGAAATGGACCAATTAATTGTTGAACCAGAGTAATTACCGATTTGGAATCAATGGAAATTGAAACCCCAATTAAAAGTATCATTAGTGATCATTAATTTATTATTGCTTTTTAATAAACTAAATCCTGAATAGAGTATTTCTTGGAGAACTCGATACCAGTTTTTGCTTTATGGGTTATCTCTCTTATATTTTGATAAGTATATGGAACCTATCTATGGTATAAGATAAATATGTATCGTTCAATTATACGCTTCGTTACCAGAGATTTCGATAACGGACGTTTCGTTACTAGGACGTTTCGTTACTATAGGACGACTTTTTACCAGATTTTTCGTTAATTTGAAATAAGTTATAGACTACAAATCTTACCACTGCCATAGCATTGTAAATATATATTTACATATGTACTACATTTTTTACCGTATAATTTTTTTAAATTTTTTTACCCCAATCATCGGAAATTTTCGACCATATTAGAAAAAAGTACACGAGAATTAAAATATAGAATTAAAATGTTAAAATTATGTAGCCCTAAAGTTAAAGTTTCACCCTAAAGTTAAAATATTTTCGGAAATATCAAAAAACTAGATTATGTGCATTCGGATGAGTGCATACCTTCGCCGTCGTTTTGATCAGTTCTCTCCCAAAATTTAATAAACTGCTAACTGGATAATAACCAATCGTCCCACCAAGTTTCATGCAATATATGGTTCAATACTTTTTGAGTTATTGAGTTATAAATGACCTTGACATTGATCAATTGTACAATTAAATTTCAGATAATTTGGTTGAATACTCTTCGAGTTATTGAGTTACAAATGGCCTTGACCTTGATCTTTGACCTTTAACCCGTTCACTCGCAAAATCTAACTAAATGGTTCCTGTATATTGACCAATCGCCCCACCAGGTTTCATGCAATATGGTTCGATACTTTTTGAATTATAAATGACCATGACCTTGACCTTTGACCAGGTCACTCCCAAAATTCTAGAAGCAGGTCACTGGACATGGACCAATCGTTTCACCAAATTTCAGGCAATTTGGTACAACAATTTATCAGTTAAGCGAATGACAAGAATATAAATAAATAGATAAATAAACGACGGCTAAAATATGACCTTCCCGCATTCTGCAAAGGTAACAAAAGATTTTCCCAATGTAGGCAGTAGAGCAAGCTCCAAGTTCTCGGACCGAACCACATTTTCGATCATGTGAGGAAAACTAAAATAGAATTATTGTTATTTAACTTCTATATCGATTGGTATCCATGATATTTTCACTTCCATCATTTCTAATCAAAGATATTAAGCGATATTTGTTAATTTTGATACCTCTGATTTTAATCAATATACTTAGCAGACTAATAAAATGTATGTTAAACCTTATAGTTTAAAGTAGTATAAATTCATAATGTATGGGATTGGCATAAATAGTAGTTTGCAACCCATTTCAAATAAGAAAATCGTTCCCGGTTTAAAAACCACAACAACGAAAAATCTGGTAATGAAATGTCCGTTAACGAAACGTCCTTTAACGAAACGTCCGGTAACGAAACATTTATAACGAAACTTCCGGTAACGAAACGTTAATAGCGAAACGTCCGGTAACGAAACGTTAAAATGAAACGTCCGGTCACCGAAAAAAAATTACCAAAATGATTTTTATATGTCAATAAATTCATGGAAATATTTTGAAATTTTCCATATGGAAAAGAATAATCAACTTTTTTGATTCATAATAAAAAATTCAGACGTAAAACTGATGAAAAACATTTAAAATATTTAAAATATTCAAATTTCACAAACCATGACAAATTAACAGAAAACAATCCCTGCCAAAACTGAAATTAAAGAAAAATAATCTTAAAACTACAAGCCACAGCAATATTGTCCCTATTTTCTTAAATCTATTCGAAACTCTTTCGAAATACCATTTAGCACGAATTGTCTACCAGCCTCTGACCACAACCAACCACTAACTTGTTAGAAGTAAACGGTGGAAAATGAAGTTGAAAAGGAAATATGGTTTGTAAGTGTCATCTTAGTGGTACTGAATTGGTATTGTGAGTCTGGTGTTTTAAAGGTACTATCGGTACTGAATTGGTATTGTGAGTCTTGTGTTTTAAAGGTACTATCGGGTACTGAATTGGTATTGGAATATTTGGTTAAATAATAGGTATTCTGTAAAGCCTTTTAAAGAAATAGGTACTAAAACAGTTCTGCAAAATTTATATATGGTATTAATCATTGTATTTGGATTGATTTCATCTAATTGAATTCTCTATTGGAAAAAAATAAAAAGACTACATACATGAGAAATACGGATTACATATAGGAATTTATACAATTATATTTACAAATTTTTGCTATAAAATAAGTAAACTAAACAATAATCAAAATCAAAGCCTATACGAAGTTTCATATAGAAACTTTTTAGGCAGAACAATTTAATGTTTGGAATTGATATAACCTCAATTAAACATCTATATATAGATATGTCGAAATGGTGAGACCATAGAAGATTGAGTGAGGATCGCCCTTATTCTTCTATGGCCCCACCTTTCTCTTTTTCTTACAAGAGTGACAAACTAGTTATCTTTGCAAAATTGCGGAATGTTATTTTTAAATCGGATTTTTTATATATATATATTTTTTTTCTTGTTATTCGCATAACTCAAAAAGTGTTGAACCAAATTGCTTAAAATTCGGTGTGATGGTTGGTCATTGTTAACGAACCTTTAGATCAGATTTTGGGAGAAGTCGGGTCAAAGATAAGGTCAAGGTCATTTATAGCTCAAAAATAGTCAATAGCGATGGCGAACGTATGCGCTCAACGAGTTGAAAACTGCCTTTACTTAAATAATTATCTACTTCAAAAATGAGTCCGTAGGTCTTTCAATAAACCGCACTAATTTCAAACTGGGTTTAGATATTTCGAAGTGAAACAATTAACAATTACCGAAGTGATGAAGACTGAAATAGAAAAGTACTGATCCAAATATGACTGCTCTAATTCACGGAAAAAACTCAGCTGCTATTCTTGAATCCAGGTTTGAATTAGCATTAAAGAAGGAATTGAATGGTACTCTATAATTAGATTGCAAAGCTTGTGCCATAATTGAAAGGAATGGACCAGCTCTTATTGCTTGCACTTCAGAAGTGCGATGACATTGAAAAAAAAGTCATTAGCTCTGCAGAATGCAGGGGCCATCTTTATTCGATTCGTTGGGGATTTTTCTTTAAAGTACGAATGGAAGAAATATTTAAATAATGTGTTAGAACTTATGAGGCCATTAAATTTAATTTGAATTTTAAATATCAATTTATTCTAATATATACATTAAATATATAGATAGTATTAAAACTCTGTATTATGATAGCTTTATTTCGTATCTTTTTGCGTATAAATTTCAAGAAATAAAATGATGGTAAAGAATAAGGCGTAACTTACATTAGATTAACTTTTTTAAAGTACAATAATTCTAATTCCAGTTTATACATAAACAATTTTGTTTAATAAATTCAACTTTTTTCACATGTTATCGACGATACGTGTTTCTATGTGGATACAGGACACAGGTACATAGGTGTTCAGTCGCATGTAGATAGACATTAAATCATATCCAGGTGTGAAGAAAGCACTAGTTGCAACATTTATTGGGCTGTGAATTACCCTAATGAAAAAACACAGGGGAGAGCTTCCCTATATTGATTGGAATTAGGAATAAATTGCTGCCTCTATTATTTATAGTGTTTGAATTGTATTAGATGAGGGAATTCAATTATAGGAAGGATTATAGAGGCTTAATATTGCAATGAGGTTTTATAGTCTGCTCACTTTATTTGGAATGTTATTGAAATATATATTGGATTATTTTAATAATAATTTGAATTGGATTTTATTGTACACATATAAGACGTAAATAAATAAAAATATACATATTCAATTATAATATTATAGGTATATTAGGTTTACGTGGAAGAAAATTATTGAAATCAAACCATGTTTGCATGACCACACTATAATACTTATAACTGTAGTGAACTAATAATTTTAATTAATTAGGCATAATAATAACCAAAAATCAACTCATATTAGGATCATATAAGATTGAGAGTGAACCCTACTTGATCTTCTATGGCCCCACCATAACTTTCTCTCTCAATCTTCTATGGCCCCACCATAACTTTCTAAGAGTGTTTTCAATAGTTAATCAAATATATTAACTTTCTATATTTATGAAAGAATATTCAGAATACCACATAAGTGTAACAATATAATTATATATTTCTTCACATCTCCTATATTAATTGCACACATCTAATACACACAAGTTATACACTATAAATTATGCATACCTATAAACTACAGGACAGCATATCATGTCCACTGCCTGAGTATAACCCAAACGAGTTATAGTTGTTATAGTCCCACTATAATAGAGTTATGAATAATAAGTGACTGGTATTGTGATATAGCGGAGGATGTATAACTGTATATAATATTAATGGTATTTATTAATTCAATGGGTTTAATGTAATTTAAAAAAGGGATTTGAGTTTCCATTATTTTGCTCAATGTATTTTTTAGTATTTATTTTCAGTTTAAGCCATAGGGTTAGTTATGAATTATTGGGCAGTTCCATATTTTCGATCATGTAAGATTAAATAACTACATAATTTAATATTTGAACTGGTTATTCTAATTGGTATCTATGATACCCGCAGGTATCATGGATATCAATTTAAAAGGAACACCGACATTTGAGCCCGCTGACAATTGGGTCCCAGGACAGTTGGGCCCTAGAACATTTGAACCCGGAACAATTGAGCCCATAAAACTAATTGTGACAACAGCTTCAATAAAGAAGGTTATTTTTTGTTGTTACAATAGCAATGGTCTTCTATTAAGCTGATGCCGTATAGACTCTGGTAATAACGGACTCGGATACATCGCAGATTTAGCTTTTATATATAAAATCAAAGCATGCATATATAATAGTTAACTTTTACTTAAACCATTATCAAGGTTTGATGATTGCTGAAATAATCGTCTGGTTTGCTTCTCTCCTTTAGTTCCATTTTGATTTTCAGTATTTTAATTTCAATTATTTTATACATGATCTTGCTCTAATATAAATTTTAATAAAGTCAGGGTTGTGATATCGACTCTAACTATGCATATCGCTCTGTACCCTCGAGGCAGATCTTCCATGACACCGTTGTAGAGACTCCAGACACCTGGTTTGAAAAGAGGATTTCGTCTATTTCTTCTGAATGGGCCTTCATATCGACGAAATAATCTTAATAAAGCAGTAAGTAAAAGTTAAACTGTGTTTGCATTGTTTTTACTGAAAGTCAGAATCGTAATTTTACAGATAGTAACCAAGTCCGTTTTTATCTAAGTCTAATAACTCAATTGAAGACCATTGCTACTATAAATAATAACATTTCTTTATTGTGTTTGCTCTTTTCATTCTTCTATGGGCTCAAATGTCCCGGGCTCAATCATCTGGGGCACAGCTGTTGGTCCAGGCAATTAAATTATCCTATGTGAAATATTAAATTATTAATATAACAGTATAATTAATTAATATTCGATAACTAGTTCATATAATAATATAGAATAATATTAATGCATAAATTCTTCACCCTAAAAAGTGTACGACAATAAGGCAGTGGTCGATAATTAGGCAAAGACTAATTAACTTTAATATACGTTTGGCTTCTGATCTCCGATAATCATAGGTATACCTTCCGTGTTTCCCCTGTACCGCTAATTAATTGTGGGGGGAGGGGTGGAAAAAGGTGGGGGGTGTAATGTAGTCTACGTATATCATATGTATTGCAACAACTTCAGAAATATTGTAACTATATTAACAATATTGCAACAAGATTGTAACAAGATTGTAACAAGATTGTAACTATATTAACAATATTGTAACAATATTGTAACAATATTGTAACTATATTAACAATATTGTAACTATATTAACAATATTGTAACTATATTAACAATATTGTAACTATATTAACAATATTGTAACTATATTAACAATATGGTAACTATATTAACAATATTGTAACAATATTATAACTATATTAACAATATTGTAACTATATTAACAATATTGTAACTATATTAACAATATTGTAACTATATTAACAATATGGTAACTATATTAACAATATTGTAACAATATTATAACTATATTAACAATATTGTAACAATATTGTAACAAGATTGTAACTATATTAACAATATTGTAACAATATTGTAACAAGATTGTAACAAGATTGTAACTATATTAACAATATTATAACTATATTAACAATATAGTAACTATATTAACAATATTGTAACTATATTAACAATATTGTAACTATATTAACAATATTGTAACAATATTGTAACAATATTGTAACAAGATTGTAACAATATTGTAACAAGATTGTAACTATATTAACAATATTGTAACAAGATTGTAACTTTATTTACAAGATTGTAACTATATTAAAAATATTGTAAGAATATCTGCAAAATTGACAATATTGTCACAACATTGTTAATATTGCCCCAATATTGATACAACAATATTATGTTATATACATATCATATTCACTGAGTTATATATACATAATTTACACTATGTTATATTCACATTATGTACAAGTTATATACACATTATTTACACTATGTTATATACACATAATGTACAAGTTATATACACATAATTTACACTATGTTATATTCACATTATGTACAAGTTATATACACATTATTTACACTATGTTATATACACATAATGTACAAGTTATATACACATTATTTACACTATGTTATATTCACATTATGTACAAGTTATATACACATTATTTACACTATGTTATATTCACATTATGTACAAGTTATATACACATTATTTACACTATGTTATATTCACATTATGTACAAGTTATATACACATTATTTACACTATGTTATATACACATAATGTACAGGTTATATTCACATTATATACAAGTTATATACACATTATTTACACTATGTTATATTCACATTATGTACAAGTTATATTCACATTATTTACACTATGTTATATACACACAATGTACAAGTTATATACACATTATTTACACTATGTTATATACACATAATGTACAGGTTATATTCACATTATATACAAGTTATATATACAATATGTTGCCGTGGCTAAAATTGGAAAATTCTTGCCCTAATGGGCTGTCTGTTGCTTGATGGCTGGAATATGGTAGAGAATGTTGGGAACATTAGTCTTTATAGTGGGGAATATAACTACTATAACATAAGTCTTTATAGTGGGGAATATAACTACTATAGCATTAGTGTTATTTTGGGGAATATAACTACTAAAACATTAGTGTTTATAGTGGGGAATATAACTACTATAACATTAGTCTTTATAATGGGGAATATAACTACTATAGCATTAGTCTTTATAGTGGTGAATATAACTACTATAACATTAGTGTTTATAGTGGGGAATATAACTACTATACCATTAGTGTTTATAGTGGGGAATGTAACTGCTATAACATTAGTCTTTATAGTGGGGAATATAACTACTGTAGTATTAGTCTTTATAGTGGGGAATATAACTACTATAACATTAGTCTTTATAATGGGGAATATAACTACTATAGCATTAGTCTTTATAGTGGGGAATATAACTACTATAACATTAGTCTTTATAGTGGGGAATATAACTACTATAACATTAGTCTTTATAGTGGGGAATGTAACTGCTATAACATTAGTCTTTATAGTGGGGAATATAACTACTATAACATTAGTCTTTATAGTGGGGAATATAACTACTATAACATTAGTCTTTATAGTGGGGAATATAACTATATACCATGTACGTTATCTTGGTATACCGGGTAAAGAGTTGTATAGTTATAGTGAATATTATCAATGGTAAATTGAAGAAAACTAACGATGATTTATAGTTATATTCAGCATATTTTTACACTGATTCAGTGAGAAAAATATTGTATAATTTGTATGTGAGATATAATAAATATTATAATAAATATATTTAAAATGAAAAATAATTTTAATAAATATTTTTAGCTAATAATTTTTAAAAAGTGATCATAAAAAAATATTTAATTTACTAAATTACCAAATAAAAAATATTATATAAATAAAAAATAGGAAAATAAAAAAAGATATATTCTCAAAATAGTATTTTGTAATATAAAATAGAAAATAAAATTATTACAGAAATAATTTAAAACCATATTTTACTACTAAACGAATATTCTTCTGAAGGAAAAAATTTCAAGATGCCAATATTCAAGTTTATGTGCTTTCATATCCAGCATTTATTCCTGCAAGTGTATTCATCAAAAACTTTTTTATTTCCCAACCAAGTGTCCAAGTACTGTGTCACTCTAGCATAAATAATAACATAGTAACAATATCGATTATATTGTCAAATAAGTGACAAAAAAATAACATCTTGACTGAAAATCCCGTGCTGGCCAATTTAGTAATTGGATCAGAGACTGTATTGAATTTTCTACTTTGAGCCGTCTACAGCATACCGTTAGTCCTGTATACTATACAGAGAAGTCTATACAGTGTACAGTTAGTCCTGTGTACTATACAGGGGTGTCTATACAGTGTAGATATAGGCTCACTACAGCCAAATTCTTTGTACAAACTTTGTAGAATAAAAAAGAAACTTTTGGACTGATTTTATGGGTATGAAGATTTTACCCAAATTGAAAAGCCTCTTCATGCTTGTACGACCTCTGCCAAATGAAATGTATGAGTGTATTGGAAAAAGAGGGGATGTTATATATATATACGTATATTATATAAACTGAAATAAATACATGAAATTGATAAAGAATTTACATTAACAACTTTACCAAAATAGACTATAGAAAAATTAATATATTGAATCAAAATATGATACCTACAATTGTAGATACCAATTCAAATAAAAGTTTAAAATTAATTATGATATATTTATTTTCTATATACGATCGAAAACGTGAAACTGTCCGATAACTCGAAACTAACCCTATTGGAACACTGTGTCAAAATATAGTTAAAAAGACGTCTATATTAAATTTCCAGTGTCAATTTATGTATACTATTTATATATAATATACTATCTCCCTTCACCGCTCTTCAGATCATATAGAGTCACTTAAATTATAATGAAAAAAATCAATAAAAATCATTTAAAATAAGTAGATAGTAGACAATGCAATCTACATGCAGTATCTACACCCCGCTATTAAACAGTCATCGTTCCATTATTTTAATAGCCTTAGTGCCAATGATCATGTCAACTATTGATAAAGTTTGGTACTGCGACATGTGAGGTCTGATAACACTATCACTCCAATGAACTTAGTTAGAGCTAGCGTGACAGTGTGACATGAAGGTAACACCTAAGATAGAGTGAGTGGCATGCTGAGTGTGAAGGGGTAAGCCCCTTTAAACTATTTTAATATAACTTGTATTGTATTACAATTTGATTATCGGGCCAATGTTGTCCCAATGTTGCCAATGTTGTCCCAATATTGCCAATGTTGTCTCAATGTTGTCAATGTTGTCCCAATATGGCCCAAGATACATTGCTACCTGGGTCGCATTATCTGTTAAAATCCCCTTATAACTTGCATAATCATTTGAACCCGTTTTATAACTTGCAATTTTTTAAATTCAAAATACATCTTCACCATATAGATACAGTAACTTGAATAAGATACCAGTAACTTGAATAAGATACAGTAACTTGAATAAGATACAGTAACTTAAATAAGATACCAGTAACTTGAATAAGATACAGTACCTTGAATAAGATACCAGTAACTTGAATAAGATACCAGTAACTTGAATAAGATACAGTAACTCAAATAAGATACCAGTAACTTAAATAAGATTCCAGTAACTTAAATAAGATACAATAACTCAAATAAGATACCAGTAACTTAAATAAGATACCAGTAACTTAAATAAGATACAGTAACTTAAATAAGATACAGTAACTTAAATAAGATACAGTAACTTAAATAAGATACCAGTAACTTAAATAAGATACAGTAACTTAAATAAGATACAGTAACTTAAATAAGATACCAGTAACTTAAATAAGATACAGTAACTTAAATAAGATACAGTAACTTAAATAAGATACCAGTAACTTAAATAAGATACAGTAACTTAAATAAGATACAGTAACTTAAATAAGATACAGTAACTTAAATAAGATACCAGTAACTTAAATAAGATACAGTAACTTAAATAAGATACAGTAACTTAAATAAGATACAGTAACTTAAATAAGATACCAGTAACTTAAATAAGATACAGTAACTTAAATAAGATACAGTAACTTAAATAAGATACAGTAACTTAAATAAGATACAGTAACTTAAATAAGATACCAGTAACTTAAATAAGATACAGTAACTTAAATAAGATACAGTAACTTAAATAAGATACCAGTAACTTAAATAAGATACAGTAACTTAAATAAGATACAGTAACTTAAATAAGATACCAGTAGCTTAAATAAGATACAGTAACTTAAATAAGATACAGTAACTTAAATAAGATACAGTAACTTAAATAAGATACCAGTAACTTAAATAAGATACAGTAACTTAAATAAGATACAGTAACTTAAATAAGATACAGTAACTTAAATAAGATACCAGTAACTTAAATAAGATACAGTAACTTAAATAAGATACAGTAACTTAAATAAGATACAGTAACTTAAATAAGATACCAGTAACTCAAATAAGATACCAGTAACTTAAATAAGATACCAGTAACTTAAATAAGATACAGTAACTTAAATAAGATACAGTAAGTTAAATAAGATACAGTAACTCAAATAAGATACCAGTAACTTAAATAAGATACCAGTAACTTGAATAAGATACAATAACTCAAATAAGATACCAGTAACTTAAATAAGATACCAGTAACTTAAATAAGATACAGTAACTTAAATAAGATACAGTAACTTAAATAGGATACCAGTAACTTAAATAAGATACAGTAACTTAAATAAGATACCAGTAACTTAAATAAGATACAAGTAACTTAAATAAGATACCAGTAACTTGAATAAGAAACCAGTAACTTGAATAAGATACCAGTAACTTGAATAAGATACTTACATGATATTACAAGAAAAGAATAACCACTATAATAATATCATGAACAATAAGAGGTTACATCACATTAAATATAACGAATAATATTGCCATCAATAAGCTGGCAATATTATCCTGTGCTCTATAGGGTAAGTTTCGAGTTATCGGACGGTTCCACTTTTTCGATCATAGAAGAAATAATTATTTTACCCTTATTTTAATCTGTATCCATGGTATCAATGTGTTTCGTTGATACAAATTGAAATGAATGAAAAATACTTGAAAATATATGATCGAAAAAGTAGAACTATCCAATAACTTGGAACTTACCCTATAATCAATTTTCTCGAGAAATTGAACACTATTTTTATTCAAGTTTATGTATAATGAATGTTCGACCCATTCAATTGAAATTTCATTTAAATTATGTGGATGTTTCTATAATTAGAAAAAAAAAATAGAGGGAACCCGACATGATCTTCAATCTACCATTAAGTACTTTTCCTCTCTCAAAATGAACTGTATAACTCTATTCCAGGAGGAACATCATTCCCATCTAAAATAAGGAACAATGAGGCAAGCAAATAGCAATAATGGCTAGTTGTGTGAAGCGCACTGGAAGCAATCTATTTGAAGGACGGGCACTCTAGTGCTGAGAGCCTGTGTTTGATATCTTATAGTCTTTTTCTGTCTTTATGTAATATCACTCTGATTATTTTAGTTTGAAGAGCTCTTGTCCTGAATTGGCTATGATATGATTTTGACATAAATAGAGAACAGGGTGTCCCAGAAGTAACGCACCACCTCATTGATATAATATGAACGAAATTGCAGGTCTAGTGTCATATGAAAGATTTTAAGTACGTTATTACTTGGTATCCTGGTTACTCATTTAATGAAATATCTTATATTAAGCTTTACTAGGTACTCATCCAAGTAATATAACATGGTATCCTAGATACTGATACAAGTGATGCATAATGGTATCCAGGGTAGTCACTCATCCAAGTAAAATATCATGGTTTCCTACATACTGATCCAAGTAAAATACATGGTATCCTAGGTACTCATCCAAGTAATATAACATGGTATCCTAGATACTGATACAAGTGATAAAATTATGATGGTATCCAAGTTACTCATACAAGTAATATAACATGGTATCCTACATACTGATCTAAGTAAAAGACATGGTATCCTAGGTACTCATCCAAGTAATATAACATAGTATCCTAGATACTGATCCAAGTGATATATAATGGTATCCAAGTTACTCATCCAAGTAAAATATCATGGTATCCTACATACTGATCCAAGTAAAAGAAATAGTATCCTAGATGCTCATCCAAGTGAAATATCATGGTATCCTAGGTACTCATCAAGCAATATATCTATATATACTATAGATACTTTTTAAATAAAGATAGTCTGTTACTTCTGGGACACCCTGTATATGTCCAAACCAATTACAGCCTGGACAAAAAATACAATTAATGTAAATAAGGAAAATTGAGATTGTGTTCGTATGTGTGTACGCTCTTCAATCAGTGATATGAATTGCATTCAAGCACTTGAACATGGAGAAAGTTATTAAGCAGACAATACCGATTATAATGGTATCATCTATAATCTTCTATGACCCCACCATAACTTCTTTCTGATCGATAACCTACTTGAAGGATAAATTTGTCGATATTTTGAATATTGCAAAAAACTAGAAAACTAAAATACTCCAATTAATGAATTTCGTACGGAATAATATTCCAAAATGTGATAAATTTGTCGGTTTATTTGAAGTTTTAAATAAATAGAAAAAATATTTACCAATTTACTCCCATTTTAATGAATTTCGTACGGAATAATATTCCAAACTGTGTATCGAAAGAGTAGGTCCCTGGACCTCTAATATCCATGTGTAATGACACTAGGACAAAGGGTTCACTGGACCCTCCCCTCTACCCCCAGCTATTTGCACTCTAGCAATAAACTCCAAAGAAAACCCTTTGATGTGCTCCGGTCGAAACAGCAGCGTTCCATTGGCTTCTGAACGTACGTTGGAACATCGTTCTATTGGTTTTCGAAATACAAGGAGTAATTACAACAGAGCTTATTGCATCTCACTCTAAAATATAGAGAGGTAATCTATGTATATTTATTATCGACACAGGAAATAATTAAATAATTGAGGATTTAACGTCTCCTTCGGAACCAAAGGCATTTTCGCTGACGTCAAAAAGACATTAAGTACAAGAGACTGGAAGAAGCAGCCTTTAAGGAAAGTGGCTCCATGAACAAAGTCACCTACTGACAGTTGGTGACAATGCTCATGGATGCAGAAAAGCTACTCTGTGAATGCAGTCACTTAATACTAAGGAATGTGAAGAAAAGGGACACAAGCACCGGTGGCTGCACTCACTGATAGAAGAGGAAAATGAAGAGGTGATAATCGAGTAGTTAATGAATGTGACATATGACACCTTCTATTTGAGAATTTAGTAATTGAAGCCTATATGAGCCTACTTAACACGGAATAAAAGAGGAAAAGGAAGAGGTGATAGTAAATGTAGCCTACAGCCTACCTAACACGAAATATAAAACCCCCTGAGACATCGGAAATAGATTTAATTATCTCTGGATGGAATTTGAAAAATTCGACCATCAATAAATTTCGCAGTTTAAAGATTCGAATTCGATTATCTCTCTATCAAAAGTGATTACAGTATATAGATAGAAAGTTATGGTGGGACCATAGAAGAGTTGAGGAGGATCATACATAATTTTCTATACCCCCACCATAAATCAGTCTTTGATTATTGAATGGTTTGGACTGGTGTGTTGAAAAAAACTTTATCAATCGTAAGATGTTATATTTTTTTAGTTAATATGAATTATAGTTTATGTAATATTTATCATTAAGATAAGAAATATATGATATACATATCACGATTATAATAATGTATATTATATAACAAAATTTTATATTATATTTATATCCCTGTTAGAAAGTTTTAATGGATACATAGATGATTATAAATGGTGTCACATCTATTTTTTTTATGACACGTCTATAAACCTAGTAACTAAGTTTTTGGGTAACATTGTCCCAACATTGGTAATGTTGTAACAACATTATCCCAACATTAATAATGTTGTAACAACATTGTCCCAACATTGGTAATGTTGTAACAACATTGTCCCAACATTAATAATGTTGTAACAACATTGTCCCAACATTGGTAATATTGTAACAACATTGTCCCAACATTAATAATGTTGTAACAACATTGTCCCAACATTGGTAATGTTGTAACTACATTGTCCCAACATTGGTAATGTTGTAACAACATTGTCCCAACATTGATAATGTTGTAACAACATTGTCCCAACATTGGTAATGTTGTAACAACATTGTCCCAACATTGATAATGTTGTAACAACATTGTCCCAACATTGGTAATGTTGTAACTACATTGTCCCAACATTGGTAATGTTGTAACAACATTGTCCCAACATTGGTAATGTTGTAACAACATTGTCCCAACATTGGTAATGTTGTAACAACATTGTCCCAACATTGATAATGTTGTAACAACATTGTCCCAACATTGGTAATGTTGTAACAACATTGTCCCAACATTGGTAATGTTGTAACAACATTGTCCCAACATTGGTAATGCTGTAACAACATTGTCCTAACATTGGTAATGTTGTAACAACATTGTCCCAACATTGGTAATGTTGTAACAACATTGTCTCAACATTGGTAATGTTGTAACAACATTGTCCCAACATTGATAATGTTGTAACAACATTGTCCCAACATTGGTAATGTTGTAACAACATTGTCCCAACATTGGTAATGTTGTAACAACATTGCCCCAACATTGGTAATGTTGTAACAACATTGCCCCAACATTGATAATGTTGTAACAACATTGTCCCAACATTGGTAATGCTGTAACAACATTGTCCCAACATTGGTAATGTTGTAACAACATTGCCCCAACATTGATAATGTTGTAACAACATTGTCCCAACATTGGTAATGTTGTAACAACATTGTCCCAACATTGATAATGTTGTAACAACATTGTCCCAACATTGGTAATGTTGTAACAACATTGTCCCAACATTGGTAATGTTGTAACAACATTGTCCCAACATTGGTAATGTTGTAACAACATTGTCCCAACATTGATAATGTTGTAACTACATTGTTCCAACATTGGTAATGTTGTAACAACATTGTCCCAACATTGATAATGTTGTAACAACATTGTTACAACATTGATAATGTTGTTACAACATTGGGGCAATGTCTATCACCTCAATTAACATAGCAGCTTGAAATCTTCTTTATTATCGACATGAATAAAATAAATAAGCAATAGATAAGTCGAACGTGTAGATTATTTTCAATTAATAGTTGAGCAAATATAAGGTAATACAACTCTCCTATATCAGGAGAGTTTTATCAGCTTTAGTTTCATCAATTAAAACATTTATTATTGTATAATGTATATGACAGGAATTATTGATGGATTTTCAGTTGTTACCGAAAATTAATTCTATACCAGAAATTAGCAATATAAATTGATCACATATACCTTTGAGAGAAAGTTATGGTGGGGCCATAGAAGATTGAGAGAGAAAGTTATGGTGGGGCCATAGAAGATTGAGAGAGAAAGTTATGGTGGGGCCATTGAAGATTGAGAGAGAAAGTTATGGTGGGGTCATAGAAGATTGAGAGAGAAAGTTATGGTGGGGTCATAGAAGATTGAGAGAGAAAGTTATGGTGGGGCCATTGAAGATTGAGAGAGAAAGTTATGGTGGGGCCATAGAAGATAGAGAGAGAAAGTTATGGTGGGGCCATTAAAGATTGAGAGAGAAAGTTATTGTTGGGCCATAGAAGATTGAGAGAGAAAGTTATGGTGGGTTCATAGAAGATTGAGAGAGAAAGTTATGGTGGGGCCATTGAAGATTGAGAGAGAAAGTTATGGTGGGGCCATAGAAGATAGAGAGAGAAAGTTATGGTGGGGCCATTAAAGATTGAGAGAGAAAGTTATTGTTGGGCCATAGAAGATTGAGAGAGAAAGTTATGGTGGGATCATAGAAGATTGAGAGAGAAAGTTATGGTGGGGTCATAGAAGATTGAGAGAGAAAGTTATGGTGGGGCCATAGAGGAAATTTTAAACTGGCTCTATATAATCTTCTTTGGCCCATCATAATTTCTTCACGTGGAACCAATAATAAAGTTTATCAATTGTATGATTTAATTTTCAGTACTACATCATTTTTATGAAGACTAATCATTACTATATTAAAAGCTACTTCTGTCTGTCTGTCTGTCCGTTACATTACTAGGGTAAATTACGAATTATCAGTCAGTATCACATCTTCTGTCATATAAGAAAAACCATATTATTATTATTATTTTATTTTCATTTTAATTGGTATCCATGATACCTGCAGGTATCATGGATACCAACAAAAATAAAAATAAAATAACAATTATAATTTCGTTTTTTCTTATATGACCGAAGATGTGGAACTGGCCGATAATTCGTAATTTACCCTGTAATGATATGTACTTGATACGGAGCTCGAAGGATGGTATGAATTTATTTTGATATCAATTCAATAAAATGATAATTCAAATACACGAATAAAATTTTATTTCATTATTCAAATGAAATATTCTGACAATTTTTTTATTACTATAGCATAAATAGATTCATAAAACTGATATATTAAAGTTGCCGTGATCTTTGACGGCACGGGCACACTAGTAGAGTACAAAATAGAGCATGTTTCGTAACATTATCATATCAATTATAAAATAGTTACGGTAACTTTTCTGAACTTAAAAGTTCAGAGTCACTTATAATTGGAGGTGAAAAGTTATTAGCAGTGTTTGTAATAGAGTAGGTATATCATTTCGCCACATCAAAATGTACTATATGAATGATAATAACATCGACAAATTCCTAGTTCACGTCCCTATTTCATTTAGGGGCGTGAACTAGGAATAGATCCAAATACCCCATTCATAGTTCACGTCCCTATTTCATTTAGGGACATTAACTAGGAATAGATCCAAATACCCCATTCCTAGTTCACGTCCCTATTT
>CANNZV010002790.1:0-84331 GCA_947561585.1 Caprella mutica | reverse complement strand
ATATAAACTATCTTTAATAAGCTCAATATATAAACTATCTTTAATAAGCTCAATATTTAAACTATCTTTAATAAGCTCAATATTTAAACTATCTTTAATAAGCTCAATATTTAAACTATCTTTAATAAGCTCAATATATAAACTATCTTTAATAAGCTCAATATATAAACTATCAATAATAAGCTCAATATATAAACTATCAATAATAAGCTCAATATATAAACTATCAATAATGAGCTCAATATATAAACTATCTTTAATAAGCTCAATATATAAACTATCTTTAATAAGCTCAATATATAAACTATCTTTAATAAGCTCAATATATAAACTATCTTTAATAAGCTCAATATTTAAACTATCTTTAATAAGCTCAATATTTAAACTATCTTTAATAAGCTCAATATTTAAACTATCTTTAATAAGCTCAATATATAAACTATCTTTAATAAGCTCAATATTTAAACTATCTTTAATAAGCTCAATATTTAAACTATCTTTAATAAGCTCAACATTTAAACTATCTTTAATAAGCTCAATATATAAACTATCTTTAATAAGCTCAATATTTAAACTATCTTTAATAAGCTCAATATTTAAACTATATTTAATAAGCTCAATATTTAAACTATCTTTAATAAGCTCAATATATAAACTATCTTTAATAAGCTCAATATATAAACTATCTTTAATAAGCTCAATATTTAAACTATCTTTAATAAGCTCAATATTTAAACTATCTTTAATAAGCTCAATATTTAAACTATCTTTAATAAGCTCAATATTTAAACTATCTTTAATAAGCTCAATATTTAAACTATCTTTAATAAGCTCAATATTTAACTATCTTTAATAAGCTCAATATATAAACTATCTTTAATAAGCTCAATATATAAACTATCTTTAATAAGCTCAATATTTAAACTATCTTTAATAAGCTCAATATTTAAACTATCTTTAATAATTAAGCTCGATATTTAAACTATCTTTAATAAGCTCAATATATAAACTATCTTTAATAAGCTCAATATATAAACTATCTTTAATAAGCTCAATATTTAAACTATCTTTAATAAGCTCAATATTTAAACTATCTTTAATAAGCTCAATATTTAAACTATCTTTAATAAGCTCAATATATAAACTATCTTTAATAAGCTCAATATATAAAAAATCTTTAATAAGCTCAATATTTAAACTATCTTTAATAAGCTCAATATTTAAACTATCTTTAATAAGCTCAATATTTAAACTATCTTTAATAAGCTCAATATATAAACTATCTTTAATAAGCTCAATAAATAAACTATCTTTAATAAGCTCAATATTTAAACTATCTTTAATAAGCTCAATATTTAAACTATCTTTAATAAGCTCAATATTTAAACTATCTTTAATAAGCTCAATATTTAAACCATCTTTAATAAGCTCAATATATAAACTATCTTTAATAAGCTCAATATTTAAACTATCTTTAATAAGCTCAATATTTAAACTATCTTTAATAAGCTCAATATATAAACTATCTTTAATAAGCTCAATATATAAACTATCTTTAATAAGCTCAATATTTAAACTATCTTTAATAAGCTCAATATTTAAACTATCTTTAATAAGCTCAATATTTAAACTATCTTTAATAAGCTCAATATATAAACTATCTTTAATAAGCTCAATATATAAACTATCAATAATAAGCTCAATATATAAACTATCAATAATAAGCTCAATATATAAACTATCAATAATGAGCTCAATATATAAACTATCTTTAATAAGCTCAATATATAAACTATCTTTAATAAGCTCAATATATAAACTATCTTTAATAAGCTCAATATATAAACTATCTTTAATAAGCTCAATATTTAAACTATCTTTAATAAGCTCAATATTTAAACTATCTTTAATAAGCTCAATATTTAAACTATCTTTAATAAGCTCAATATATAAACTATCTTTAATAAGCTCAATATTTAAACTATCTTTAATAAGCTCAATATTTAAACTATCTTTAATAAGCTCAACATTTAAACTATCTTTAATAAGCTCAATATATAAACTATCTTTAATAAGCTCAATATTTAAACTATCTTTAATAAGCTCAATATTTAAACTATATTTAATAAGCTCAATATTTAAACTATCTTTAATAAGCTCAATATATAAACTATCTTTAATAAGCTCAATATATAAACTATCTTTAATAAGCTCAATATTTAAACTATCTTTAATAAGCTCAATATTTAAACTATCTTTAATAAGCTCAATATTTAAACTATCTTTAATAAGCTCAATATTTAAACTATCTTTAATAAGCTCAATATTTAAACTATCTTTAATAAGCTCAATATTTAACTATCTTTAATAAGCTCAATATATAAACTATCTTTAATAAGCTCAATATATAAACTATCTTTAATAAGCTCAATATTTAAACTATCTTTAATAAGCTCAATATTTAAACTATCTTTAATAATTAAGCTCGATATTTAAACTATCTTTAATAAGCTCAATATATAAACTATCTTTAATAAGCTCAATATATAAACTATCTTTAATAAGCTCAATATTTAAACTATCTTTAATAAGCTCAATATTTAAACTATCTTTAATAAGCTCAATATTTAAACTATCTTTAATAAGCTCAATATATAAACTATCTTCAATAAGCTCAATAAATAAACTATCTTTAATAAGCTCAATATTTAAACTATCTTTAATAAGCTCAATATTTAAACTATCTTTAATAAGCTCAATATTTAAACTATCTTTAATAAGCTCAATATATAAACTATCTTTAATAAGCTCAATATTTAAACTATCTTTAATAAGCTCAATATATAAACTATCTTTAATAAGCTCAATATTTAAACTATCTTTAATAAGCTCAATATTTAAACTATCTTTAATAAGCTCAATATATAAACTATCTTCAATAAGCTCAATATATAAACTATCTTTAATAAGCTCAATATTTAAACTATCTTTAATAAGCTCAATATTTAAACTATCTTTAATAAGCTCAATATATAAGCTCAATATATAAACTATCTTTAATAAGCTCAATATATAAACTATCTTTAATAAGCTCAATATATAAACTATCTTTAATAAGCTCAATATATAAACTATCTTTAATAAGCTCAATATTTAAACTATCTTTAATAAGCTCAATATTTAAACTATCTTTAATAAGCTCAATATTTAAACTATCTTTAATAAGCTCAAGATATAAACTATCTTTAATAAGCTCAATATTTAAAGTATCTTTAATAAGCTCAATATTTAAACTATCTTTAATAAGCTCAATATTTAAACTATCTTTAATAAGCTCAATATATAAACTATCTTTAATAAGCTCAATATTTAAACTATCTTTAATAAGCTCAATATTTAAACTATCTTTAATAAGCTCAATATTTAAACTATATTTAATAAGCTCAATATATAAACTATCTTTAATAAGCTCAATATATAAACTATCTTTAATAAGCTCAATATTTAAACTATCTTTAATAAGCTCAATATTTAAACTATATTTAATAAGCTCAATATTTAAACTATCTTTAATAAGCTCAATATTTAAACTATCTTTAATAAGCTCAATATATAAACTATCTTTAATAAGCTCAATATTTAACTATCTTTAATAAGCTCAATATATAAACTATCTTTAATAAGCTCAATATATAAACTATCTTTAATAAGCTCAATATTTAAACTATCTTTAATAAGCTCAATATTTAAACTATCTTTAATAATTAAGCTCGATATTTAAACTATCTTTAATAAGCTTAATATATAAACTATCTTTAATAAGCTCAATATATAAACTATCTTTAATAAGCTCAATATTTAAACTATCTTTAATAAGCTCAATATTTAAACTATCTTTAATAAGCTCAATATTTAAACTATCTTTAATAAGCTCAATATATAAACTATCTTTAATAAGCTCAATAAATAAACTATCTTTAATAAGCTCAATATTTAAACTATATTTAATAAGCTCAATATATAAACTATCTTTAATAAGCTCAATATTTAAACTATCTTTAATAAGCTCAATATATAAACTATCTTTAATAAGCTCAATATATAAACTATTAATATAATAAGCTCAATATTTAAACTATCTTTAATAAGCTCAATATATAAACTATCTTTAATAAGCTCAATATATAAACTATCTTTAATAAGCTCAATATATAAACTATCTTTAATAAGCTCAATATATAAACTATTAATATAATAAGCTCAATATAATTGAATATATCATCTGGCAATGTTCCTTTAATCACTGCATTGCTTTATAATGTTCATTTGTAGCTGTAACTCACACCCAATAGCAGCTAACATACTAAAGGAACATTTTGTTAGTTAGTTTTAGTAATTAGTACATGTACCTGTTGTTCATCCTTCGGGAATTCAATTAATATAATTAATGGGCTTATATTTAAATAAAAATGTACGTACTATCAGTGCATAGAAACGGATAATACGTATGTATATATTGATGTATATTGAGTGAACAAAATTACTTTTTATTCTCAATGTTAACTTACATTTATATATATTTTTATATATATACGTTATTTTCTGTGAATTTTTAATCATTTATATAAGTGTTTAACTGACACAAATTACTCCTAGTTTTTTTCTTTATAATAATTTCAGTAATAAAGGCAATGACTTAGAGTAATAAAGGCTAAGGACTTAGAGTAATAAAGGCTAAGGACTTAGAGTAATAAATACTGTGGACTAAGAGTAATAAAGACTGGGGACTTAGAGTAATAAATACTGGGGACTTAGAGTAATAAATACTGGGGACTTAGGGTAATAAAGACTGAGGACTTAGAGTAATAAAGGCTGGGGACTTAGAGTAATAAAGACTGGGGACTTAGAGTAATAAAGACTGGGGACTTAGAGTAATAAAGACTGGGGACTTAGAGTAATAAAGCCTGGGGACTTAGAGTAATAAATACTGGGGACTTAGAGTAATAAAGACTGGGGACTTAGAGTAATAAAGACTGGGGACTTAGAGTAATAAAGACTGGGGACTTAGAGTAATAAAGACTGGGGACTTAGAGTAATAAAGACTGGGGACTTAGAGTAATAAAGACTGGGGACTTAGAGTAATAAAGACTGGGGACTTAGAGTAATAAAGACTGGGGACTTAGAGTATTAAAGACTGGGGACTTAGAGTAATAAAGACTGAGGACTTAGGGTAATAAAGACTGGGGAGTTAGGGTAATAAAGACTGGGGACTTAGAGTAATAAAGACTGGGGACCTAGAGTAATAAAGACTGGGGACTTAGAGTAATAAAGACTGGGGACTTAGAGTAATAAAGACTGGGGACTTAGAGCAATAAAGGCTAAGGACTTAGAGTAATAAAGACTGGGGACTTAGAGTAATAAAGACTGGGGACTTAGAGTAATAAATACTGGGGACTTAGAGTAATAAAGACTGGGGACTTAGAGTAATAAAGACTGGGGACCATAGTATAGGGTCAATGTTTTCTAATTTGAATTAGTGGTAGAATAACTCATTAAAATATCATCAGGTAAATTATACCAATTATTTACCCCAATACAACAGACAATCAATGAAATAAGACATTAGTTAATGAGTCAGTGGTTACTCTACTCATTTAATCATAGACTGTGAAGAAAAAGATAGTGAATTGATTTCTTTATCTTTATCTACTATTATTACAATGAGAAAAAACTTTAAAGAGAAAACACAGTGTAAATTTAGTATAACAATTAGACTTATTCTTTTCAATTAATAGGGTAAGTTACGAAATGTGGTCAGTTTCTCAACTTCGATCATATATATGAAAAAAGATATGTATTTTTATTTTTATTTGCATTCATGATACCTGACCAAAACTGACAATTTCATCAATTTTTGAGTTTACTCTGTGAATATTAAATAGCCATTCCCTCTTTCAGAAGAAGTCTCTGGTGCAACCCATGGTGGTGCTGAAGGGGGCCATGACCAGTGATGTGTCTGCTAAAAAAGTAAGAGATACCCAGGAGGAAAGTTATAATGGGGCATAGAAGATTAAGGGGGGACATCTTTTTATGTTACATGGTTAAAAAGTTTTCCAAACTACCATTTTATGATGTAAGGGTATCCCATCATAATCTTCTAAGATTAAAATGTGTTCCATCATAACATTCCGTGACCAGAAAATTCGTCCACGGAAAATTCGTCCACGGAAAATTCATCCTCGGAAAATTCGTCCAAAAAACGCAAAAAATTTAATTTAAAAGGAAGAAAGTGTTTTGATAAATACTTGATATAAAGTATGTTAAGTATGTAGGTAATCGTATTCTCTAATGTATGTAGGTAATCGTATTCTCTAATGTATGTAGGTAATCGTATTCTCTAATGTATGTAGGTAATCGTATACTCTAATGTATGTAGGTAATCGTATACTCTAATGTATGTAGGTAATCGTATACTCTAATGTATGTAGGTAATCGTATACTCTAATGTATGTAGGTAATCGTATTCTCTAATGTATGTAGGTAATCGTATTCTCTAATCTATGTAGGTAATCGTATACTCTAATGTATGTAGGTAATCGTATACTCTAATGTATGTAGGTAATCGTGTATCCATTAAGTTTGTCGTACTGCACAATGCACAATGCACGATTGTTTAATGAAACATTAGGATTGATAGATATATAATGATGTAATTAATTTAATTTAATTTATAAATATAAAGAGATATAGTCTACTTTAGGTTAGGTTAGCGGTACGGTTGGTGGGAGGGGGAAGATGGGGCAGGGTTGATAGTGAACAAATGTATACTTTACTGTTTTTTACTGTAAAATATGAACATCATTTGGGTAGCATTTTCGGTGCTAATGAAACACCAACTACACACAGAGTTCTTGAACTACAGAGTTAGGTGAATCAAATCAAATTTGGCTGTAACTCACCTACGTGGTGAGTTACAGATACTACTTAGAAGTAGTTAAATTGACGTTGGATAAAACAAAACAGTCGTTTTGACTTGCACCTAAACTTAAAAAGTAGCACCAACTCTCACAGTAAGTTCATTCATACACCAGATACATTGGATTAACAGTCTTCGTGAGTTACTACAATACACTCTGTCATAGTTGTTGTTACTGGACGGGAGAGTGTCCTGGCAATCTTACCTAAATTAAAACTCTCCCGGAACTATTGTGACTTGGACTAATTAAATTTATGTGATCTCTTATAGTGCCCAAACGAAGGTATTATCAAGGAAAGAATAAACGAGGTCACTTTTAATTTTAGATGCAAGAAGCGTGGAGTTTTCAGTCAAAATTTTGAGATTTGACAACGTTGCATAGGATAAGCTCCGCCTTCTTGTAGTATTGGGAAAAGATGCTAATTAGTAGAATAATTATGACTACCACAGATTTCATCTTATATCAAATTCTAATGAAATAATAACTTCATTGCGTAGCACAACACGAAAAACTGTTACGCATCATTTGATGTAATATCAATCGAATTTTTTCCATGCACGGACATTTCGTCAACGGACAATTCATCCACGGACATCTCGTCCACGGACATTTCGTCCAACGGACATTTCGTCCAAAGACAATTCGTCCACGAATTGCTTTATTTTGTATTATATTTATTGTGTGCATTTATTTTATACATTATATTATCTATATATATTCTGCATTATAAAAGTATTTAACACCCTTATTTGATGGTAATGAGAAATGTATGGTCTTTGCCTAAATTCTTATTGCATTTTTTATCCTGTTGGCCGGCATCAGTACACTAATAAAAATGAAAACTTTTTAATGATATACATTCAGGCCCCTCTTTTATTACACCTTAGTCTTATAAAATCTGTCATAATTACCTGGCATGTCTCGATGTTATTATAGTACATAAACATAGAAAACGGAGATATTTTTTGTGGTGTTTATTTCACAGTAACTACAATAATCATCAATAGTAGTATTCATATTAGCTAGCTATAGGTAATTTTAGTATTTTATAGCAGAATATTTTTAACATAGATTACCTAAATTACATACATAATAAAATGCAGGTATATAATATACTTCTAAAATAGTGATATAAAGAATTAGCTAGATATTGGTACTTTTTAGTGTTACGTTTAATTATTTATACGTAAAAACGTCCGTGTTATTAGACTGTTTCATATTTTCGGACTTATACATATATAATAATAATAATTATTCACCTCTTTTGCATTTACTTTAATTCCTAAGTATCCACACATTTATTCTTGTTAGGACCCTGCTATTTCAGTTCTAAACTTTAAATATTCATTATTCATTAATTAGTGCAAAATATTAAACGAAGTCAATGACTAAAAGACACAGTCAACCCGTTTAGCCCATTTAATTTTATAACTGTAATCGATAGATAAACACATCTATGTGTTAATTCTTATACGGCTTAAATCACTATTATATTATTGTATATTTACACCTGCCTATCAATGTAATAGTGAAAAATAATATAAAATATATTCCACAAGCCCCTTAAAATACAAAATAAAGCCATTCGTGGGCGAAATGTCTGTGGACGAAACGTCCGTGGACATGTCCGTTGGACGAAATGTCCGTGGACCAGATGTCCGTGGACGAAATGTCCGTGGACGAGATGTCCTAGACCTAATATTTTCATGCACTAAATTATTGACGCATTGACTACCCGTTCCATACTACTATCAGTTAGTAAGATCAAAACTTCCATCATTGAATTATTATTTGCAACACTCGTATCTAAGAGAGTATGAAGAATAATTTGAAATATTTTTTTTGATAGGCAAGAACTAAGGTAAATACACAATAGCCAATATGACACAGTAGCTGATAGCTAGTAGGAAAAGATGCTCAATGTTCGACTATAGATGTTCAAACTTCATATCTACGATGGAACATCTTTTTGTAACTAGCTATCGGCTGCTGTGTCACATCAGCTGTTGCGTATTTAGCTTAGTTCAATTTTTAATGTCTATAGTTAGTAAATTATGCAATTTCTATAATATCCCCGATTAATATAAGGACTGATTTGGTAAATTGGCTTTTGTTCAAATATTTTAATATTTGCTATAACGAAAGAAAAGATAAAAAGTAGAATATATACTACCGATGCATTGCCAAAGAGATTCCTACAAACTCCTAAAATTAGCTTACATATTCATTGCTTAACAACACATTCATTTGCATGAACTGTGTAATAGTTAAACTTGTAAACTAGATCTAAAACCTTGCATTGAACAGCATATGCCTATAGCATCATCTTCCATAACGGTAAGTAGCGTTGGCAATATTAATATTTTAACATGTTAGGAAGGAGAAGAGGCTAATGAAAAATACTTTCATTTGATTGCTGGAGTTTAGAACCTAGAGAACGTATCTACAGTTCGATCTCAGTCTTCCACCTCTCTTTTCAAGATAGCTTTTATGGAGTCTTCAATTTTGCATAGTAAAGAAATTAAAATGAAATCATTTTGAAATGTTATAGATTTTTTTTTCTGAAAACTAAACAAGTATAACTTGCCGCTTCCTTCATGTTTTCTTATTTTTACCGTTTTTTTTTTTTGTCATTAATTATTTTTAATTTGATAAACCATTTTTTCCATGAACTAGATTTCTGTTGAATTTGATCAAATTGTAGTCCCACTATAACCTCGGTCCCTTCTGTACTATGAATTAAGTTCACTATTATAACCACTCTCACAATTTATAACTGAATAACTAAAAAAGATTTCAATCAAATTGCCTGAAATTTAGTTGGACGATTGGTCAATATCCAGGAAAGAATTGATAATTTATTGGGAACGGTCAGATCAAGATCATTTATAACTCAAAAAGTATTCAACAAAATTGTCTGATATTTGGAGGGACAATTGGTCCTTATCAAGGAATCTGTTCATTAGATATTGAGAGCGATCAGGTCAAATGTCAAGGTCATTTATATCTCAAATAGTATTCAACCAAATTGTTCGATAATCAGTGACACGATTGGTCAATAACCAGGAACCATTTGATTAGATTTTAGGAGCGATCGGGTTAAAGGTCAAGGTCATTTATAACACAAATAGTATTCAACCAATTCCCTGAAATTTGATATTGACTATTTATTGGTCAATAACCAGGAACCATTTTATCAGATTTTGGGAGTGAACGGGAAAAGGTAAAATTCATTTCTTCCTGATGTCATCCTGATGGTAATGTAATGATATTTAGTCACCCAAACTAATTATGGATGAACCATGGGCCTCGGCAGTTGTTTCTTCCCCATTTTCTCGTTATTTTTCTGTTAATCTTTCATTTTATTAGTTGGGTACATAATACTGCACTCCTCATTGGAGAACATGCAGCAGCTGTCGAAAACGTCATGAAACTTTCGATGGGGGCTGATTAACAACACTAACTACTTATGTTAATCAAATAGAAAATATCTGAAGCTATGGAACAAAATCTTCTCAGTATGTGGTATAGCATGAGGAATTGATAATTTTCTGATTTATTTAACGTAAGGCTTGCTTTGATGTATAGATAAGGATATCTAAAGCCTAGATCACAACGCCAGGGTACTAGGACAAAATGCCTACGGACAAAATGCCTACAGACAAAATGCCTTACGGACAAAATGCCTACGGACAAAATGCCTACAGACAAAATGCCTTACGGACAAAATGCCTAAAGGACAAAATGCCTACCGGACTAAATGACTAACGGACAGAATGCCTAACGGACAAAATGCATAAAGGACAAAATGCCTACCGGACAAAATGCCTAACGGACAAAATGCCTAATGTACAAAATATATGAATAAAGAAAATAGAAATTGTAAAATAATGACGTAAAAGGATGTTGCAAAGTGAATAAAAGTATTAACTCAATATTTAAATAAAAGGGCCGAATAGAAAACATTGAAGTGATATCTGAAATGGAATGATAATTATTGGTAAACAAAGAACATAATGCTTATATTGTAATGCCATAATGCCATAATTGAACATAATATAATATTTTTTTTAATTATTGTAAAACATAAGAAAAAAATGTATACTACGTCCCAGTTACATCTCATAAAGAATACTGTATTTTTTCCGATGGTACTTCTAATACTATAAAAGTAGTTGAATAAAACAACTATTGTCGTTTTTTATAACCAAAGTAGCTAATTGCATGTCAGAACTACCTTATATAAACATTGTAATAATCGCTCTAAAAATTAATCTTCCTACATCTTGCCATTTTTTTGGATATCTAGAATCATCTTCTTCTATTATCATTTTTTTAAAGATATTTAGAATCATCAATTGCATGTCATAACTAACTTATATAAACATTGTATTTACTTACCATGCTTTATAATTTAAAAAGCAACTATAAACATCGCTATAGATTCAAGATGATTATAGCTATCTAATAGTATAAACAATATTTAAAAAAAAATCAAAATAAATAAGGTGATTATAGATATCTTTAAAAAAATGATGATAGAAGAAGATGATTATAGATATCCAATAAAAATGGCAAGATGTAGGAAGATTAATTTTTTAGAGCGATTTGATAAATAGAGCAAACACTTTAGTGATAAATCACGAACATTGTGAAATGATATAAGAGAGTGTTTACACAAAGCAGGCTGAGTTACAAATGTTCATGCATATTCAATGTGAAAGTGATTTAGTAAACTATCTCTGACACAAAACTCTTTGTTTCCACTTGATCTAACTTATTTTAAATCTTTGTCCACAACTTCAATATTTGAAATGAGTATAAATGCATTTTAGGCATTTTGTCCGTTAGGCATTTTGTCTGTTAGGCATTTTGTCCATTAGGCATTTTTTCCGTTAGCCATTTTGTCCGTAGGCATTCTGTCCGCGCACGACCACCAGAGCTTTGTTGGAGCGTTCTTTGAACGTAGGAAAAACAAACCAAATTTTAACAACGCTCGTTATCGCGTACACTAGGGAAAGCCAATCATGGTAAGCCGAGCGTTGATAGAACGGTGTCCTACGAGAGTGGGCGTTGGCTCGGCGGGGGTTTAAAGTTTGTATAGCGGTATACTGCTTTTGATTACTGAGTTGAGTAGATGAAAACTATCAGAAATTCTGATAGATTTCTGATATAAATCGATAGTTGAGGCTCATCATTTGGAGACCTGACACACCGGAGGAACTTTGCTAAAGCGTTCCTGAAGCGAGGACAAATAATTGTTAACGCTCACCAGAAGTTGGCCCCAGTTCAGGCACGCCGTATACGCTCGACCACCGCTTATGTTCACACCTACCGATCCGAAAGTTTTGAACTGCACAAAATACTACGAGCGTTGAGAAGCAGTAGCTTTCCGCTCCACAAAGTTCTCCACTGCAACAAAACGCATGCAGTCAAATTTTGGCACCATTATAGACGCAAGTACGTAAATCGTGAATGCTGGACCACCGCTGCTTCGCCAGCATTGACGGGTGGTGATTAAACGTTGCACAAACTTTGATATGGCAGTTGAAAGCGTTTGAATCACGGACAGGAGTTTGCTAAAACGGTCTCAGAAAATGAAGCAGTGATTCATTGCTGTGATGAACTTTGGTTTGACGTTGGTATGGAGGTCGCATAGCTCCATACTGCCAAACCAACGCTCGCTGCCTCTTTCTACCGTTGAGCCAACTCTATTGCAACGACGGCTTCAGCAGTGCACCGCTATGACACAGCCCGTATTTTATATTTTGATACGTAATTTCGACACACAAACTCGTAAAAAGAATAACAATGCTCTGCCGAAGCTTGTGCAATTTTTAATCACCGCCCGGGCAAAGCTAGCGATGCACCTTTCAGGATTTCTACATTGGCCTAGTGGAATAAAGCGCCCACGAACTTGCGTCTAGCGGTGCCAAACTTTGACTGGGCGGTGTTATAGAGATAGTAAACTTTGTAGAAAGGAAAACTACCGCTCCTCAACGCTTGCAACATTTTGAAACTCAAACCCTTCGGTTGCGGTGGCTGAGCGTACGTTGCTTTAACGGGGGACCAACTTCTTTGAACGGTAACGAGCGGTGATGAATTTTTTTCACCGTTCAAGGAACGCCCCAACAAAGTTCGGGCGGTGTGACCTAGGCTTAAGGCAGAAGAAGGCTATGCACAATATCAATAGTGAATATTTATTTAGTTTTATATTGTTTGTATTAGTTTAGATTTACAATACTTTTAAATAAGTCAAGCAATTTCAGTACTGTTCTAAGTTTATATATTATTCATTAGAATAAATATGTTTTTACCCTTCATCGATAATTAAATTTTTGAAGGTGATCAATGAATATTTTACCTCAGGGGCTCAATCCTCAATTGTCTGTGGTGAGTGTTAGAGAAAAAGGTGGTCTTTGGGCTCTGAACAGTTGTAATATGGATTATCTTTTTTTATATTTACCATGCTTATCATTTTTTTAACACTAGTTGCAGTTTTAGAGAAGAGCGCTAGAGTCATGCTCTTCAACTAAGAAGTTTTTTTTTCTGGTAAGTAGAACTAATTTTCCATAACCTTTTCATTTTCATCTTCCGTCTGTGAATGTAGATACTGGTGCTTGCGTCTTTTTCCTACACATTTCTTGGTAAATGATTGCATATTCACGGAGTAGCTTTTCTGCATCTCCGAGCATTTGTACCAACAGGTGGTAGGTGACATTGTTCAATGTTCACTGAGCCATTTTCTTTTCTGACTGCTTCTTCGAGTCTCTTTTCATTTGACGTCAGCGATATGGCCTTTTATTCCAAGCAGAGGTCATACCCTCTACTTCTGATAAGTTTTTAGTTACTGAAAATAATATAAATTGAAATATCTATCATCTAGTTCTAGGTGAATCTTATAAGATTCGGCCGTTATAGATGCTCAATATTATTACCATTTCTTTTTTTAATGGTAAACTGTGCTGCTTATAACATTTGATTTTAAATTAATTACAGTTGAAAAATCTAATTTGATTACAGAGTTTGGAATACTTGGATAAAATCTGTTATATATTAGCTAATCATTTCTGTAACTTCCTCGTTAATAGATGGTGGATGTAACCTACTTGCATGGACAAGTTACAAATTATTGGACGGGTTCAATTATTCGATCAAAATAGAAATAAGTAGTGTTGTGACTATATTCTCTTTGAAATATGCTTTATATTCCCAAGAAATATATTCTCCATATGCTCTAAATATATTCTTTTATACTCTAAAATATGCTTTATATTCCTTTAAAATATGCTTTATATTCTATTTTATGCTCAATTCAATAAAAGTGCTGCAATTAGCTTTATAAATCTGATAAGGGATATTAACAATCTCCTTAAATCAAATTAGGATGCGAATCTCATGTTTCGGTGCAATGGAAATCTTTGAACAGTTTAAATATGTTTTATTAACTTGAATCATGGAACATGGATTCAATGTGTACATCGTCTGACCAAGTTCAGTAACCCTAATATCAGTTTATAAAACAGGTAAATTTTAAATTTGAACTAAGAAACGTTGAAAAGTTGTTAGGATAAAATAAGAATGCATTTTCTAATATTAATTTATGAAACTTTTCAGCATCGAACCCTGAACAGGTTTTCCAAGCATTAACCTTAATTCGGCTTGTATGTTCAAATAATTTGGGCATGTATTGGTGGGCAACGGTCTTCTAAAATACCTACATACTTGCTCTCTGTTTATTTTTTTGTAAATATATATTCGTTAGTTGTATCTTGGTAAATTTTGCCTTAATGGCATATCTCAGAACTGAGAAATATATTAGCTTCATTATTTTTATTATTTATTGTTGAATAGAATATGTTATTAATAAAAAGAATGTTTCATAACTTTTAATAAAAAGGATATAATTTTAATAAAAAGAATATAATTTTAATAAAAAGAATATAATTTTAATAAAAAGAATATGTTTTTAATAAAAAGAATATGCTTTATTTCAAATATGCTCGAGATTTATATTTTTATGCTAAAAGCATATAGTCACAACCCTAGAAATAAGTATATAATCGAAATTAATTAACTTTAATTATGTACTTTTTCTTGTAATATCAAAGATGTAAAACCGTCCGATAATTCGTAACTTACCCTATCGCAGAAAGTAATCGAGATCAAAGAGGTATATGGAAGAACTATTTTCATTTCAAATATTATTCAAATATCATACAATAAATAATTTTCACAGACTAATATTTTTTCTTTCACCATCACGAGGTGATTGAAACTAAGATAAATAAATCTAGCATACATAAAATAATGAATATCACCTCTGTTCAAATATGAAGCCCTGCGTACCCCCTCTCACCCTTTCATTGGTGTAACTTATATTGATGCCTAACATTGTTACCATTATCGTCGATTAGGTTATTCATATTTTCAAAATTTCTTACATTCAGCTTCATTTTACAGTATACTAAATAATTCATCTGAGTTACGCAACATGTTGATGAATGGTATTGATTGAGTTTATGCTGTCTGTGGGGGGGGGGGGATATGGAAATGTCATGGCATGTCCTATCTTAAATTATAAGCGAGGATGATTTCAAGTTTCGAGAATAATTATGATATATTAGTGTGATTTCATTCGAACACCCACATATAGATGTTTCAATATTACCAACCAAAATGTCCCAAACTTTCCTATTGCTATAGTTCAGGTAAATAATTATTTAGTATTATTCATTTGATTTTGACATTCTTATACTTATTTGATATTAAGTGACCAAAACAAAATAGTGAAAATACTTTAATTATTACTGGAGAACGCAAATCAATGATTATAATTAATTTTAATAGAAATGTAAAGCTAATTGTAAAACAGAAAGATTTAATGCCACAAACCTTCTATATTCAAAGATAATTGAAAGACACCACCATTGCCATCGGTGATAGAAGTCTGGATGCCCTGATTCAGGAGACTAATAGAACTCTAAGTTTACTCCATACCTGGACCTTCAATAATAGACTTTCTCTGAATGCTTGTAAAACTACCACGTTATTCATATCGAACAGGGCAGCCAGGCTGAATTTGTCATCTTCTTTAAGCATTGGTGATGTACCAATTCAGTATAGTGATGTTATCAAGTTTCTCGGTGTACAATTGGACTATAGATTGAATTTTTCACACCATATACATCATGTATGTTCTAAAGTATCAAAAGTGGCTGGTGTCCTCAGTAGGATTAATCATTGTGCACCTATCGATATTTTGATTAGGTTATATTATAGTATTGTATATCCCTATTTGTCATATGGTATTCTTGCCTGGGGTGGAGCAGCTGACGTGCATCTAAATCCTCTTGTAGTTATTCAAAAGCGCATAATCAGATCAATAACCTGTTCTGATTATTTGGCTCCATCGCAACCCTTATTTGCAAAAACTGAAATTCTCTGCATTGATGATATTTATATACTTGCTATCGGCACTCACATGTAAAAGCTTTCCTCTTCAGGCAATATTACTCTTCCCACTCATCATTATAGCACTAGATCTCGCACCAGAACAGTTCCTACTTTTCAAAGATTGTCTCAATGCCAAAAATCCCTAACTTTTATTGGTACAAAAATTTGGAATAGCATTCCAGCAGAAATACAAAACTGTCCAACCATTAAATTTTTTAAAAAGAAATATAAGCACTACTTAATCAGTTTGTATGAGCAGTGAATTGATAAATTTTGTTAATCTCTTCCCTTTGTATAGTCCTTATGACTATCTTTTTGTTGCCCAAAAAGTTCACAACGAACTTCGAATGGGCTTGAATTTATTTATTTTCCTTTCTACATTTTTTATTATTTTTTTCACTATACTCTTTGTAAAATACTCTGATATAATGTACTGTACTGTTTATAATTCAATAAAAATATTATTGTTGTTATTATTATTATTATTAATTCACTAATTGGTATCTTAATAGTAATTAGTTGGCATCTTTTCCCAATACTACGAGAAGGTGGAGCTTATCCTATGCAACGTTGTCAAATCTCAAAATTTTGACTGAAAACTCCACGGTTTTTGCATCTAAAATTTAAAGTGACCTGATAATACATAAATAAATAAAGGAATGCACAGACACTTTAATAAACTCTCAAACTCCATTAAACAAATCTCACACCAATAAACATGTATATATATAGAATTACAAACAAAATAGGATTATATTTTAATATTAATTTTTCTAAAAATAAATAGCAAAATACGTACAAAAAAGGATTGAATAAATATGAAATATGAATGACAAATCAGATCTTTTATTTATATAGCAAATCTAAATCAGGAATATTAAATGGTAAATTCCAAAAAAATGTAATTAAAAGGCCCCTTTAAGATATTAATAAAGAAAACACAATACGGAGGGTGAATCAGTTATAAACTGCACTTAATTCCACCTGAATCCATTTTAATTTCCATTCCAGTTTACGATGGTGACAGTGCAGAACAAACTATAGTTTCCACAAAATAGGTCTTCATGGACATGAGAAACAGTACAACTTCCTTTAGAATGGCAAGATGTAGTCAAAATCGTCAGTTTGAAGCTTCTTTCTCACTCAACACCAATCAATGACTTGTGTTGACAATTATAAGGTCCCAGTCTAAGGTTTGAAGCCTTCTATATGAAGGCAAAAAATACCAAGGGTATTGAATAGATCAGAGGAAATGTACACGGGAACAAAAATCACTGGTAGAAAAGAGTTGATTATAGCACACAAAATCAGTGGCTCGAATAAATCAAAAATGAATAGGTTCACAAGAGTAGATGAATTAGTTCATGAGTTTACACAACTCAATTCAGAAAGATACGGGAAGGACTTCTTTCATGAGATTTACGTAACTCAGCAATGGGATAAAATTATTATAACTACCAATCTAGTTAAATGCAGAAAATTAGCCCCCAAAACCAAAGAATTGAAAACCCACTTGAAAATGCAACCTTTTCTTGGAACATCCCAAAAATTATATATCAAGTCCTATTAGTTCTATTATTAAGAATTCACTTCTACACTAAATCTTACTCTTGCAATGAAAGAATAAACTGTCAAAAATTAATTGAAAAAATCATAGCTTGACCCACTCAATCGTCCGACCCACTCAATCGTCCGACCCACTCAATTGTCCGACCCACTCAATCGTCCGACCCACTCAATCGTCCAACACACTCAATCGTCCGACCCAATAAATCGTCCGACCCACTCAATCGTCCGACCCACTCAATCGCCCGACCCACTCAATCGTCCGACCCACTCAATCGTCCGACCCACTCAATCGTCCGACCCACTCAATCATCCGACCCACTCAATCGTCCGACCCACTCAATCGTCCGACACACTCAATCGTCCGAAACACTCAATCGTCCGACACACTCAATCGTCTGACACACTCAATCGTCCGACCCACTCAATCGTCCGACCCACTCAATCGTCCGACCCACTCAATCGTTCGACACACTCAATCGTCCGACACACTCAATCGTCTGACACACTCAATCGTCTGACACACTCAATCATCCGACACACTCAATCGTCCGACACACTCAATCATCCGACCCATTCAATCGTCCGACCCACTCAATCGTCCGACCCACTCAATCGTCCGACACACTCAATCGTCCGACACACTCAATCGTCCGACACACTCAATCGTCCGACACACTCAATCGTCCGACACACTCAATCGTCCAACCCACTCAATTGTCCAACCCACTCAATCGTCCGACCCACTCAATCGTCCGACCCACTCAATCGTCCGACCCACTCAATCGCCCGACCCACTCAATCGTCCGACCCACTCAATCGTCCAACCCACTCAATCGCCTGACCCACTCAATCGTCCGACACACTCAATCGTCCAACCCACTCAATCGCCTGACCCACTCAATCGTCCGACACACTCAATCATCCGACACACTCAATCGTCCGACACACTCAATCGTCCAACACACTTAATCGTCCGACACACTCAATCGTCCGACACACTCAATCGTCCGACACTCTCAATCGTCTGACACACTCAATCGTCCGACCCACTCAATCGTCCGACCCACTCAATTGTCCGACCCACTCAATCGTCCAACACACTCAATCGTCCGACACACTCAATCGTCCGACACACTCAATCGTCCAACCCACTCAATTGTCCAACCCACTCAATCGTCCGACCCACTCAATCGTCCGACCCACTCAATCGTCCGACCCACTCAATCGCCCGACCCACTCAATCGTCCGACCCACTCAATCGTCCAACCCACTCAATCGCCTGACCCACTCAATCGTCCGACACACTCAATCATCCGACACACTCAATCGTCCGACACACTCAATCGTCCAACACACTTAATCGTCCGACACACTCAATCGTCCGACACACTCAATCGTCCGACACACTCAATTGTCCGACACACTCAATCGTCCGACACACTCAATCGTCCGACACACTCAATCGTCTGACACACTCAATCGTCCGACCCACTCAATCGTCCGACACACTCAATCGTCTGACACACTCAATCGTCCGACCCACTCAATCGTCCGACCCACTCAATTGTCCGACCCACTCAATCGTCCAACACACTCAATCGTCCGACCCAATAAATCGTCCGACCCAATAAATCGTCCGACCCACTCAATCGTCCGACACACTCAATCGTCCGACACACTCAATCGTCCGACCCACTCAATCGTCCGACACACTCAATCGTCCGACCCACTCAATCGTCCGACACACTCAATCGTCCGACCAACTCAATCGTTCGATACACTCAATCGTCCGACACACTCAATCGTCTGACACACTCAATCGTCTGACACACTCAATCATCCGACACACTCAATCGTCTGACACACTCAATCGTCTGACACACTCAATCGTCCGACCCACTCAATCGTCCGACACACTCAATCGTCCGACCCACTCAATCGTCCGACCCACTCAATCGTCCGACCCACTCAATCGTCCGACCCACTCAATCGTCCGACACACTCAATCGTCCAACCCACTCAATCGTCCGACACACTCAATCGTCCGACACACTCAATCGTCCGACACACTCAATCGTCCGACACACTCAATCGTCTGACACACTCAATCGTCCGACACACTCAATCGTCCGACACACTCAATCGTCCGACACACTCAATCGTCCGACACACTCAATCGTCCGACACACTCAATCGTCCGACACACTCAATCGTCCGACACACTCAATCGTCCGACACACTCAATCGTCCGACACACTCAATCGTCCGACACACTCAATCGTCCGACACACTCAATCGTCCGACACACTCAATCGTCTGACACACTCAATCGTCCGACACACTCAATCGTCCGACACACTCAATCGTCTGACACACTCAATCGTCTGACACACTCAATCGTCTGACACACTCAATCGTCTGACACACTCAATCGTCTGACACACTCAATCGTCCGACACACTCAATCGTCCGACACACTCAATCGTCCGACACACTCAATCGTCTGACACACTCAATCGTCCGACACACTCAATCGTCCGACACACTCAATCGTCCGGCACACTCAATCGTCCGACACACTCAATCGTCCGACACACTCAATCGTCCGGCACACTCAATCGTCCGACACACTCAATCGTCCAACACACTCAATCGTCCGACACACTCAATCGTCCGACACACTCAATCGTCCGACACACTCAATCGTCCGACACACTCAATCGTCTGACACACTCAATCGTCCGACACACTCAATCGTCCGACACACTCAATCGTCCGACACACTCAATCGTCCGACACACTCAATCGTCCGACACACTCAATCGTCTGACACACTCAATCGTCCGACACACTCAATCGTCCGACACACTCAATCGTCCGACACACTCAATCGTCTGACACACTCAATCGTCCGACACACTCAATCGTCCGACACACTCAATCGTCCGACACACTCAATCGTCCGACACACTCAATCGTCCGACACACTCAATCGCCTGACACACTCAATCGTCTGACACACTCAATCGTCCGACACACTCAATCGTCTGACACACTCAATCGTCTGACACACTCAATCGTCTGACACACTCAATCGTCCGACACACTCAATCGTCCGACACACTCAATCGTCTGACTCACTCAATCGTCTGACACACTCAATCGTCTGACACACTCAATCGTCTGACACACTCAATCGTCTGACACACTCAATCGTCTGACACACTCAATCGTCTGACACACTCAATCGTCTGACACACTCAATCGTCTGACACACTCAATCGTCTGACACACTCAATCGTCTGACACACTCAATCGTCTGACACACTCAATCGTCTGACACACTCAATCGTCTGACACACTCAATCTTCTGACACATTTAAACTTTTCAAAGATTTTAATTCAAAAAATTGGTTCAAGTAAATTGGTAACAGTTCCAAAATATAAACACCAACATTAAACTATGTACCAAAAGAATAGAGCAATTTAAATGATATAATTACTTATTGCAACATGATTAATCCCACCGACTAATGTTTCCCCCACAGTCCGAACACTGCACTCAAAACTCTTTACACGATAGTCAACAGAAATCTGAATAATAGCCTAGCCAGAGAGAATCTAAGATTACATTCTATTTTCTAGTTCCGAACAGATTAATTCTTATATTATTATTTTTTTTCATTTCCCCCAATTTATAATCACTTCTAAATTTCGATTTTCGCTCAGAGAAATCTTTAGGTTTCGACAACACTAAATCTAGTACATCTGAATGTTTGCTTATTATAACCACTAGTCCGATCTAGTCGACCTATTTCAGTCAGGTGAAGTTCTTAGGTTTTCGTGCTCTTAAATAATTATTAGCTACACACTTCTTAAAATTCATAGTGTTCATTTGTTATTGTTTATTAAAATTAAACTATTACAACTAATTAAACTAAATAAGTATGGATTGAGAATGTGTGTTTGGCAATTTAGGTAAAATTCAACTTTTTCTATTTATCCGTCAGGTTTAGATCAGTGCTAATTATAATCTTATTAACTATTCTCCATAATTTCCGTGGATCAATTCCCTTTATATTAGGGTAAGTTACCACTGTAATAGTTAAATCCTAATGTTAATGTTTAAATTTATAATGTTAATCAAGTATATAGTTAGTAACTAGTTTTTGAATTTTTCTATTTTACTAAACTGTTAAAATTTCTGGTAATTGAAAATCATTTGACGACTATCATTAGTCAAACTTGAATTTATTTGAATATACCACTTAATTAGAAGTTTTTTTTAAGAAGTCTTTTGTACAAAGAAAACTTAAATTCTCTTTATTCAAAGCTAAACCTTTTTGTATACGTAAAAGCTTAAGAATAAAATACTAAATCTGAAAATAATATTTTCTGGTGTCAATCTGCAATCTTGTGTTCATTACACCACGCACCCCTTAAGTCCAACTCACGTAATAAATTGAATACAGCATAAATTGATGACCCATTAAATATGGCCACATGGGTTGTACCTTTTTCTCTCTGTGTATTGCTTATCTTTTGCATTTTTAGTTATATATAACATAATATATTAGCTACATAGAACGAATTTTTTATCAACTGTTATAACTGCTGAATATACACAGAGAAAAAAGTTTACTCATATTTAATGGGTCAACAATTTATGCTTTGAATCAATTTATTACGTGAGTTAGTTGGACTACATTCATATTTTCACGTGTGTCAAAACAAGTGTGACGTAGTGTGTCACCAAACATAGTTAATTCAAATCATTTTATGGATTGAATCAACTTACTATGAGAGTTAGAGTTACATTTTGGGAGTTTGAACATATGTTAAAACAACTAGGACATAGTGTGTTGAAGTAACTCGCGAAGATTGTTAATCCAATGTATCTGGTGTATGAATTAACTTACTATGAGTGTTGGCGCTACCTTTTTATGTATAGGTGTGAGTTAAATCAAATGAGTATGTGGCAACTTATGCTTTCTTCAAAGCCAATTAATCGGCTGACACTTCGCAGTTCAAATCTTGTTTCAAGTGTGTTACGTGTTGAATGTGAACGCTCCTCAATACCATTTTAGTTCAAGTGCAAACAATAGCGTTATATGCACTAAATAGTATTTTCGCTGCTGATTGATTATTAATTATTAATTAATGTCTTTAATACATAGATAAATGTCTGCCTAAATATTCTTAAATTTTCGGGATTGATAGGCTGGAGGCTAGGTAGTTATTTGAAGAGCTGATTATCAGTATATAACTTTTCATAGTAATAAATTTTGATTACTACCTTCCAGTTTGTAAAATGATATCCAAACTAATTTTCTTAGATTATTAGCATCATACCTACCTAGTTGTTTTTTTCAGTGTCGATATCTTCCACATAGCCAAAGCAGTTACTGCGCTGTCCTCAGATAGGGTAAGTTCCAAATTATCAGGCGATTTCACATTTTCGGTCACGTATGAAATATAGTATATAGCTACCTAATAGCTAATTAAAATAAAAGTTGATTAGTTATTTTATATAGTTTTTCTTAGGCGACCGAAAGTGTGGAACCGTACGATAATTCGGAACTTATCCTAGTATCTCCAGTTAAGTATTCTGATAATTTATATATTTTAAAACTAGTTAGTGTACCTATAGGTAGGGTGACACAGGTAAATTCGGTTCTTCAATTTCTAATTGCAGCCTCATTAAGAAAGTCTTAAAATCATTCTGAAATTAGTTTAGCTATATATTGAATTGTTGAATATCATAATAAGCTCAATTTATGATAGATTCTGTTTATTTCACGAGTATCTTGAAGCCATGGTGGTTATTAATGTTTCCAAGATAAGAGACCGCAGTTAGTTAAATTGCCGCAATTTACCTACTTGACCCTAGTTTTCTATGACCGGGAAAACTCCGTCCAGGGAGGTAGTTGGCTGAACTCCTTCCTGAGAACAAATAAGGAGAACACCGTCCAGGGATTTGGCAGTGAGAACTCCATCGAGAGGCGAGCCTTTTGATATATAATACTTTTTGTTATTTAATTAAAGTCTAAATTAAGAGTGTATAGTGAACAAAATTATGAGGATTAGCCAGGAGAATCCATTGCATTTATTAGAGCTAAATTTATACTACATCTGAATATTTATAATTAGTTTAACATTTTATATAAATAATTAACCTATATGAAACAATTCTCAATTAATAATTCTCTTCATTTCTTTATTAATATGGTTTTCTATATTTTCTGAATCAACTTTCAGATCTTTATGAAGAATTGATGGAGTAGATCAACGTCATCAACCATCGGAGTCCTCTTCAATTCCTTTGAATGATTCAGGAACAATTATGCTAGATCAAAGTAAGTATTTGAAAATATAAGATTATTTTTAAATATGTATTTGCAATATGATTAGCTCTTACTTCTTCATATGCTTTTAGGGATTCCAGACATGAAAAGAATACCGAAGCTGTCGCTATCTCATCAAAAAAGGAAAAAGAGTAGGTGATGTTATTTATAATGTATATAAACGATACTATAAATTTCTATTCAATATATAATAATATACGAATCTCTTATTTCAGGAATTGGAAACCTATAGTCGTAACAGACAGTGACGAGGATTCAAATTGTACTTCTAAATAATAAATCTAAAACTTAAATGTTTATATTTTGTTTTCAATTTGACCTTGGAAATTCTATTAGCATATTTCTTCATCAGTTCATATGAATAAGATGAGTTGCACTAAAATATGGTTTAGAAGATAAAGGCTTTATTATTATTCATTAAGTTATAGTATAATTGCAGCATATCCAAGATTTATTCTATCAACATTTGTTTTTGTAATCTAGCCTGGTTATTTCATTTATCTAGCCTATCTATTTATCACTACGTAAAGTTATTTACGCCATCTAATTTCTTATTTATGAATTGACATGAAGTTATTTATTCAATATAATCTATTAATTTACAACTAATTACCATATATCAATTCATCGGATCGAAAACATTTCAAAAAGCAAAGATTAGTCTAGGACTCTAGGTGATCAATTTTTTTTAAATCAAAATAGTATGCAAATGCATATCACAGAAGCAAAAGTATAAAATAAATGAAAATGTTAGATTTGGTCGTAGAGAATAAATAGTCTAATCTAATTGATAATGGGGCCTATATCTCGAGATTATGATTAAATAGAGTAAATATAGTGAAAGGAAAAGTCAGGTAAGAAGTTTGGCTACTGCTAACCGGACCGAAATTTCAATCTACACTAATAGTTGATATACATTTACTTGACAAAGTATAACCGGAAGTCATACCGCCTGAAACCCGCCGTCTGACCAACGCAGCGCAAACCCCGTTTGTTTTACTGGTTCCAAAGAATTTGGTCTCAGGGTAAGATCAACCCTAGACTACATATTACCACACTGCCCATATATACATAGTTTACTAGTAGTTGATATAACCAACACGAGATATTGATATAACCAACTCGAGTAGTTGATATAACCTACACGAGTAGTTGATATAACCTACACGAGTAGTTGGTATAACCAACACGAGTTGTTGGTATAACCTACACAAGTAGTTGATGTAACCTACACGAGTAGTTGATGTATCCTACACAAACAGTTAGTATAACCTACACGAGTAGTTGGTATAACCTACACGAGTAGTTGGTATAACCTACACGAGTAGTTGGTATAACACATAGGAGTGATTGGAGAAACATACACAAGTAGTTGATGTAACCTTGTTCTGTAGTTGTTATAACCATTACATATAATTGGTTCAACCATCACGAGTAGTTTTGACTATCACAGGTATATTGTGACCTTCGGAAATTAAAAATAATCAACTCACATATGTGTCGTTTTAACCAACGTCAATTTAACTCATTTTAAATAGTACCTACAACTCACCACGTAGGTAGGCGCACAGATAAACCATAAAATTTAGTCAAAACAAATCAAATATGATTTGATTCAACTAATCCTTTCTCTGTGTGTATGTGCTACTTTCATCTAACTAGAATTTATGCGACTGAAATTACCTATTAAAAAATAACACTCAATAATAACTTTCTTTCTATTCATAAATTAAGAAAATGGACGAATTTTTCGTGGACGAATTTTCCTAGCACCTAATATTCTATGATTAAAATGTGTCCCATCATAATATTCTATGATTAAAATGTGTCCCAACATAATATTCTATGATTAAAATGTGTCCCATCATAATATTCTATGATTAAAAGGTGTCCCAACATAATATTCTATGATTAAAAGGTGTCCCAACATAATATTCTATGATTAAAAGGTGTCCCAACATAATATTCTATGATTAAAAGGTGTCCCAACATAATCTTGTTACAATATTCATTTATATAAATCCAATACAAGTTGTCTGTTTGTCTACCTATAAGTTTGATGAATTTACAATTTTCCACAGTTTTGACCTACCTGTCAGGTCCATTTTAACAGCCTATTATTTTCCAGTCACTTAACTCCTTTCTAATGCTAATTTCCTTTATAATATAACCTCAATATCTAACTCAATTTTCATAATTTATTCCTAAAGATATTCATCGAAACATGAAAAACTATTGATATTAAATCTTATATTGAATGGATGAATTTTAAAAAGATGATATATATAATATCTAAAGAATCATTATTAATATTTTCATTAAATGTGAATTGAGAAGGATGATGTTCCACTTTCCTCTCTTCATTTCTTAAATTAAATTGCAAAGCCACACATTTTATAATGGAAAATGTCAGAGGTTTTTGTTGCTCTGCAGATGGCAACACTGATAGAGCAGATAGACAGGATGGATGCACAGGTGGATGGACGGGGCTTCTTCATCCTCAACAAAAGCATGGCCACCACGGTGAGAAATGAGGTTACTAGGTAACTCTAGGGTTACTAGGTAACTCTAGGGTTATTAGGTAACCCTAGGGTTACTAGGCAACTCTAGGGTTACTGGGTCCCTCTAGGGTTACTAGGTAACTGTAGGGTTACTAGGTAACTCTAGGGTTACTAGGTAACTCTAGGGTTACTACAGGTAACTCTTCAGTTACTACAGGTAACTCTAGAGTTATTAAAAGTAACTGTAGGGTTACTACAGGTAACTCTAGGGTTACTACAGGTAACTCTAGGGTTACTACAGGTAACTCTAGGGTTACTAGGTAACTCTAGGGTTACTAGGTAACTCTTGGGTTACCAGGTAACTCTAGGGTTACTAGGTAACTCTAGGGTTACTAGGTAACTCTAGGGTTACTAGGCAACTCTAGGGTTACAAGGTAACTCTAGGGTTACAAGGTAACTCTAGGGTTACTTGGTAACTCTAGGGTTACTTGGTAACACTAGGTATACTAGGTAACTCTAGGGTAATTAGGTAACTTTAGGGTTACTAGGTAACTCTAGGGTTACTACAGGTAACTCTAGGGTTACCAGGTAACTCTAGGGTTACTACAGGTAACTCTAGGGTTACTACAGGTAACTCTAGGGTTACTACAGGTAACTCTAGGGTTACTACAGGTAACTCTAGAGTTACTACAGGTAACTCTTGGGTTACTACAGGTAACTCTAGGGTTACCAGGTAACTCTAGGGTTACTACAGGTAACTCTAGGGTTACTACAGGTAACACTAGGGTTACTACAGGTAACTCTAGGGTTACTACAGGTAACTCTAGGGTTACTAGGTAACTGTAGGGTTACTAGGTAACTCTAGGGTTACTAGGTAACTCTAGGGTTACTACAGGTAACTCTTCAGTTACTACAGGTAACTCTAGAGTTATTAAAAGTAACTGTAGGGTTACTACAGGTAACTCTAGGGTTACTACAGGTAACTCTAGGGTTACTACAGGTAACTCTAGGGTTACTAGGTAACTCTAGGGTTACCAGGTAACTCTAGGGTTACTAGGTAACTCTAGGGTTACTAGGTAACTCTAGGGTTACTAAGTAACTCTAGGGTTACTAGGTAACTCTAGGGTTACAAGGTAACTCTAGGGTTACAAGGTAACTCTAGGGTTACTTGGTAACTCTAGGGTTACTTGGTAACACTAGGTATACTAGGTAACTCTAGGGTAATTAGGTAACTTTAGGGTTACTAGGTAACTCTAGGGTTACTACAGGTAACTCTAGGGTTACCAGGTAACTCTAGGGTTACTACAGGTAACTCTAGGGTTACTACAGGTAACTCTAGGGTTACTACAGGTAACTCTAGGGTTACTACAGGTAACTCTAGAGTTACTACAGGTAACTCTTGGGTTACTACAGGTAACTCTAGGGTTACTACAGGTAACTCTAGGGTTACTACAGGTAACTCTAGGGTTACCAGGTAACTCTAGGGTTACTACAGGTAACTCTAGGGTTACTACAGGTAACTCTAGGGTTACCAGGTAACTCTAGGGTTACTACAGGTAACTCTAGGGTTACTACAGGTAACTCTAGAGTTACTACAGGTAACTCTTGGGTTACTACAGGTAACACAACAGAGTTTTACCTATCTCTATCTTAAAGAACCTCCCTTTTTACGGTACATTAGAACTCCTCTATCTATAGTGAACTCCTCTATAGTGAACTCCTCTATATTGAACTCCTCTATAGTGAACTCCTCAATAGTGAATGAGTTAGTATATAGCCTAAATAGTGATCATATTTTCCATAGTCTGCCATAAAATAGCCTCTAGTTTTCTAAATCTGATGGTAATTAAAGAAAATGTATTCACTATTCAGGTTACACCCTGAGGCCTCTTTCTCACGAGGCATTTTTTTTCAACAAACATGCAGCATGTATAAACACCCAATCTAAGTGTACATACTAAACACATACGTTTATTCAGTCGTAGCATTTTTTCATGAACGGTTTTCTTTGCTGCGGCATGGGAAAAACGCCCTTGTGAATGGGGCCTAACTTATTCACTATAGAGGATTTCTACTGTATCATTTTTGCGGCACATCTTAATATTTAAGAAACTGCCTCAGTTTTATGTTTCCATTATTATTACATGCCATCACGTCACAGTTTATTATTTTAGACTGTTCTGATTGTCTTTTATTCTAAATTCCTGTGTGTAATCGGTGAATAAAACTAAAATGGGAAAAGAGTTAAAAAGAATGAACGTAAAACTAGAAAGATTTTAAGCATTTAAATTTCTAAGATCAATCAAAAAATGCACAGGTGAGTTTGGTTCACCTTAAGTGTCCGAGTACTGTAGGTGTCCCAGTTTTGTCATTGATACTAGTGACTAGTGATGCTATTTCTTATGCAGACTAAATAGTTAATACATGTAGTTTTGCGGTACATAAGGGACCCTAAAACTGGAGGCAATTCGTAAAACTATAGATGGGTTCGTACAATAATTAATACAGAAAAATAAGAAAACTGTAGTTTTAGTTTTCTGTATTTATTATTGTGTGCTTCCTCTGTTGAAATAGTTTTTCTGTTTCAGGTTGTGAACACCGTGGTGACTTATTTGGTGGTGCTGATCCAGTTCTACGCTGGTCCGTAAACACCAAACACGAGAACAAATCAAAATGTTTGCGGTACTTGAAATGTACTGTCAAATCAGGAGGACATCTCTTTGAATGAGGGGACTTGAAACTCTTCTTACAGCACAATAAGGACTTTGGAGGAAGGGACAAAGTGCAGCATAATGTACCTTAGAATTTTCTTAACGTTTTTCAGAGTAAAATCATTCAATTAGGCTATGAAATTTCTAATGTACATTGGTTCTAAGTGAACTGAAATTAGATAATTAATTTTCTAATCAAATTCATATTTAAAGGTCTCTTCCATTCTATGTTTTAATTTCTATTCATTAGATCTAAGGTTACTGGTTATAAAACTGTAAACCATTTCAAATTTGGTTCCATATTTTTATTGCAATACATATGTGACTCAGGAAATTCGGGTGAGTATGGCACTATCCTCCGACTTTCTAACCAAAGAAAAAGAATAAGATACTTCGGAATAATTCAAAATCATGAAGCTGATAGGCTTATTATAAATGGCTACCTATATCGTTACCTAAATAATTTAACCGAAAATACTGTAAGTACTTAAAAGTTTGCTTAATTACCGTTAGACATACGGTAATACGAGATTGAGTTAGTATCGCTCCCTTGTTCTTCTATTAGATCTAATAGAAAGTCGGGCAGTGAAGGTTGAGTGTGAATCTTTCTTATATAAATAATTACAGAGCGAATACTTCATCAATTTCTTTTCTGTTAACTGTGATTTTTATGGTTAACGGACACTTGGCCGAAAGACATTTGGCCGAAATATTTTATTTTGATAACAAAAAAATGGGATATTTATTTTATTTGATATAATCTATACTATAGCTAGTTTATGGGCACTCGGTAGAGCGCATACCTTCGCCGCCGCTTAGACCCGTTCCCTTCCAAAATTTAATAAACTGCTAACTGGATAATAAACAATCGTCCCACCAAGTTTCATGCTATATGGTTCAATACTTTTTGAGTTATTGAGTTATAAATGACCTTGGCCTTGACCTTTGACCGGATCGCTCCCAAAATTCTAACAGATGGTTCCTGGACATTGACCAATTGTACCATCAAATTTCAAACAATTAGGTTGAATACTTTATGAGTTATTGAGTTACAAATGATCTTGACCTTGATCTTTGACCTTTGACCCGATCGCTCCCAAAATCTAACAAAATGGTTCCTGCATATTGACCAATCGTCCCACCAAGTTTCATGCAATATGGTTCAATACTTTTCGGGTTATAAATGACCATGACCTTGTCCTTTGACTGAGTCGCTCCCAAAACACTTTTTCAGTTAAGCGAATAACAAGATGATAAATAAATATATAAACGACGGCTAAAATATGACCATCCCGCATTCTACGAAGGTAATTTATAAGAGCCGCGTCCCTCTGTCTGTCTGTCCGTCCGGCCATCCGTGTGTCACACATTTTATTAAGAAACGCATATTAAAGGGAAAAATAAATCATTTGTGGCTGTATCATGACTACGGGCTACAATAATAATTGACACTAATTATTAAAAAAAATATATATTTTGGCTTTTGAGATTTTTTTTTGTTTAATCAGAATATGTGTATCCATGATACATAATTTCAATCGAATATAATTTAAATTCAATTACAGGTACTGTGCTGTAGTAAAAATAATAACTGTATATAATATAATAAATATATTATATAATAACCAATGATAACAAGTTGAGAGGTTTGAAGAAATGCTTTTTCCATCACTTAATATATAGTTGCCAAGTGGTGAGTCAGTGGCCAAGTTTATTTCGCGTTTTGCAGGACGGTTAATTCCTTATTTTGGAGTCACTTAACTGGCAATCTGGCGTCAATTCAATGGAAAAATGATCTATAACTGAAACAAATTAAGGTTTTAAGCGTCCTGCAATCGCTGCAACATTACCTCTCTCTAGTGTAGTTTATCATAACTCTATGATAGTTGCGAGAATGATGAATGAATCAAGTGGTGAGTCAGTGGCCAAAATAATATCGCGTCTTGAGGGACGCTAAAATCCTTATTTTTGGGTCACGTGACTGGCAATCTTTAGTGGAGAAATGATATAACTGAAACAAAATAAAGTTTTACACCGTCTTCCTTATAGCGTCCTGCAATCGCTGCAACACTTCCTCTCTCTAGATTAGTTTATCATAACTCTACGGAATGAATTCAAATCGTTGAGCAATATATGCTTGCAGTTCGTAATACGGATACACATTAATTATGTACATCTGAAAAAAATTTTTTACTTTTAATTTAACTAGTACAGTACCTGTTGTTCATTCATTGAGTGTTCAATTAATATAATGGGTTTGAGATTATATTCAAATGCACACATATGTATAGAGTATACATATTAATATATTCAATTTATCAAAAATTATATTTTTACTCTTTAGAATCAAAACTCTTATATTTCCCCCGTAGTAATGATACTGCAGCAAATTATTAGTTTTCTTTTTCTATTCCTGTTTCTTTGATTTTTCTTTTATTTACACCAACTTTATGAAGCGCTGTTGATAGAATGACTGTTTAACTCATTTTGTGACACACGGACGGACAGACGTAGCTCTTATTATAGTATATAGATAAGTTTCAATTTCATGGAATTAAAAAATAATAATAAAATTAAACGGAAACTGTATTTCGTATTATAGATACACATTAAATAAAAATCTTTCGTCCAAATGTCCGTTCGGCCAAATTTACGCCAAATATACTTTCGGCCAATTGACTTTAAGCCAAATATCTGTTCGACCAAATGTCCTTCGGCCAAGTGTCCGCACATGGATATTTATATAACCTCAATTATATGAAATTTTAAGCCTTTATAGAGAAATTTTAATTTTGAGTGGAGCAGACCATTAATTTGGGTTTAATTATAACATACTTACAAAATATGTTTTAATTGCTGTTTCTAGTTATGTTATGCTAGATGCATGGATTGCTTAAAGTTCTTTTTTTTTAATTTTGTTAGAATTATGACAATGTTCGTCCTTTCAGTGTATCCATTAGTGTGTCCTTGATAGCATTTATTAAATCTAAGTACAGAGAGAAACCAGTATGTAGACCTAGTAGAAAATTACAGGAAAATTATTTGTTAAGAATATTCCTTTTTTTTGTACTAAATCTTCATTTACATTCTAAGTGTCCCTCGTAAAGTTCGTTTGTGTTCAGTGAATTTAGATGTTAACTATTTGTCTCAGCGACCGTTTACTGTAATATCAGAACTTTGTGTACAGGTTACAGGGATATGATGTCATGATGAACTAATTTCATACGATACTTACCTGTAAAACTGCCTCAGTAAAGCATAGAAGTAGCTTCATTCATTTCTTAGTTGCCAAAAACAAGCTATAACCAATCACCAAGCCTTCCCACGGGCGGCTGAGATGACCAATCTGATTAATTGCCACTTTTTGCCACGAGTATTCATTGTGTGAAACATAGACGTTTTACGCAGATGTACTATTTTAATGAGAGAAACTCATGACTTTTTAGAATCAGTGAATAAGTACAGCATTTAAGGAAATTAGGACTTAAAGTAGTACGCAATGTACATACGTTGTGTTATACATATTTGGTTGCTGTCGAAGCCACTTCATCCAGACTCCCCAACAGGACCGCTATAACCTAACTTATATAGTTTTTTTGCTGATTGTCCGATGGTGATTAAGCAAAGAAAAAAAGGAGAAACAAATTCAACCACAGTTCTGATCTGAAAGACGTCACTGATGACCGAATTGGCAGAACCAAATAATATAACAATGCAGTGCGGCTGCTTCTCTATTCATTGTAATACCGCATTCAAATAAATTTACAGATCTGCTACAAAGAGAACATAAAATTTAAGTATCAACAGTTGAGTTAAAAATTGCAAAAAAAAAGATTATGACGAAACACAATCAAACCAGACTTCAAAAAATAATCTTCGGTGTAATTTAGTATTTATTTATTGTTAATTATAACGCTTTAATACATTAGCAATTACAATGTGCACACTGCATACAAAGTCCAAAGTCCTTGGACAACTTTAAAATGCAATATTTCTGTAAAAGATGAAATATAGTAAAATGTGGCCTGAATTATACGCTCAAGCTATATGCTGCGGAACCCCTCTGCCAATTTATGCAGGGTTTCTTAAGGCTTCATAGCTTAAATTGACCCTTGATGAGAAGCACAGGCATCTGTTTCAAAAGGAGAACAAACACTTAAGTTAATCAGATTCAGATCTGGTGATTGGGGGCCAAACCTCCTTGCTTCAGTAACGTGGAAAGTGGTCCTGGCACTATTTCTGAGTTTTCTGTGACGTGTTTGATGGTGCGCAGTCTTTTTGAAAAGTGAAAGCTTGCCTAAGTGTCTTTTGGACTGTAGGAATTAAAATCATTTCAATTTACGAATTTGTGTTTACTTTTACACCTTTTGGAACAAAATGAAGTGAGACTTCCATGTTCTGGATATGACGGCCCAAACCAAGCCGAAAAAATGTTTCTGACGTCTGAAATCCTTTCTCATCGAGCAGGAAGGTCTCCAGATTATTTTGCTAAGACTCGTATCATTTTGTCGGTTGCAGATTGCCTAAACAGTGAAAATAATCTAATCAGTGTCCGGACCTTCCTTCAACCGTTTAAGAAGAATCTTCGCTCGAGGCTCGAGCCAGTCTCTTCTCTTTTTGGAGATCTGTGAGGTGCTGACGAGTTTTCATTTTGAGAGTTGACACTTCAAATCTGTCTTAACAATGTTTTTCATTGTCTTCACACTCACATTCATGTCACGAGTCATTCTCCTCATGGTTCTCTTTGGATTGCAATCGGACTCGGGCTCTGACAGCATTGACGACTTTTGGCATCAGAGAAGATCACAGTCTTTCACTTCTAAGAGTTCCTCAAACCTCCTAACAGTGTAGTGAACAGTCGATCTTTGTCTTCACCCTGTAGTTATATATAATAATTTAATTACAAATTTAAGTCAGGAGTCACTAATATATAAAATAGGGTCGGATCATTTTAGGATTTCTGTTAGAGTGAAAGTTGACTTTAACTTTATAATTAAGTTTGTTCCGTATTATGTTTGTACCGTTGTTAAGATATTTTATGAACTATAAAATCGTAGCAACCCTAATTCAAAGGAAATGAAATCATCTCCTATCATAAAATAAAAATTAGTAAGAAGACTCAGAAAGAGGCACTCGAGAATAACCTACCTATAATTTATTAACCTACTACTAGAAGTTTAGAACACTCACAGTACTAGGAAAGTGGGTGATATGAAAGGCCAATTTGAAATTTCGAATGGACAGCTTGGTTCATGACTTCTGTTAACGCCCACTTTCCAAGAACTGTGAGTGTTGAAGTGCTGTGACGTTAGTCTAATCGCTCTTTGGTAGAAGCACATCTTAAAGGTATGTTTTGCATGCAGCGATCGTTACGATCATCACTAAGCGATCATTGGTCAGCGTTTATCGCTGAGCACTATATATTCCTATTGCTGGGCGATCATTGTTTAACAATGATCGCAACAATCGCTGCATGCAAAACGTACCTCAACTCCATTTTAAATCTCGTGAAATCTACTTTATTTACTTTGTGATTAATAATGTACAATAAATTCACCATCTGTCTAAGAAGGTAAAGGATTTTATTTTACCCTCCATACCTATATAATGAATAGGTTGACAGATTCAAAATTTATTGTGGGAAATTTTCATAACTTTTTTATGGTAACTTGAAAAAGGCTTCAGATTGAACATTATTTATATGAAAATATACAGCGTGTATAACAGTTATGTTCCACATTTTAAATTTTAATAACTTTCTTCGATTTCAACTCGGTGGGATTTAAAACAGACCGAAGAGTTTAGAACTTTACTTAACTATCTAATGTATATCTAGAGAGAGCCACTTCATTCTACTTGAACCACCCTGTAGATAACTACATGGGATGGGGGAATTTTCAGCTGAATTTTAATTGATACAAATGTTAACGGTGATAATTATCTCAGTTTTACCAGATTCAGAAAAACTTTTCTTCATGAAAGATGGAGCCCCACATCACTGTTCAATAACTGTCAGACATGGGTTGACTGGAAAGTTTCCAAACAGGTGGATTGGCAGAGGTTCAGATGGTGACATGAACATTAAGTGTCCACCAAGATCACCTGATCTTACACCTTGTGATTTATTTCATTGGTATTCATCAGGAGTAAAGTCAATGAGTTGAAGAACAGAATCTATTAAGCATTTGCAGAAGTACATTGGAAATGTTGCATAACACTTTGGTTTCATTCCAAAACTATCTGAATTTATTCATCCAAAACCATTGCTGCCAAACTGAAATATAATATGTACTATATGAGATTTAACCCGAATAATTAAATTTCTAACGTTGTGAGATTGTTTTAGAACCAACCGAATTCAAATCTAACTGAAATTACGGAATATATTAAAGTTTAAAATGTGGAACACTAAGATAATACATCCATAATATTATATTTAACTCATTAAAATTGTTTGCACTACCTAAAATTTTAAAATGATCTAATTTGATTGGAGAGTCGCAAGTACTCTCCGTGTGAATTCTAATTGATGAATGAGGTGGATTGCAAATTGTTCTATTAGTTCGAAAACTCCTCCCAGCATGCTCCGCAATCCTCATGTAGAGTGGCCGCGACGTCATGCCAACGTACTCTGACGTGCACTGCACGCAACTAAAGGAATAAACGACTGACGAGAGCATGCCGAGAGGAAGTTTATCTTTGTAATTAAAAAAAGAGCCTATTGTAAATGAATTGGTAAAAACAAATCTAAAAGTTACATCGTTAAAATATTTAGTAAAAAGAATGGAAAGATCTTGTTTTAATTTGACAGAGTGGTAGCCTAGATATGGTAGGGATGCATATAAAATGTTTTCAGCGGGTGGTACAGTATAAGTGCTATTAAAATTCCTATCTAAAAACTGCATAAGGATTTTATTAAAAAGTGAAGTACAAAAGCCATTGTTATTAAAAAAAGAACGTAAAAAAGAAATCTCCCGCTTAAAAAATGAAAAATTGCTACTAATTTTGCATGCCCTGAAGATTAAAGTTTTGATGCTATTGTATTTAAAAGAAGTGGAACAAAAACTATAAAAACTAGAGCCTAAACCTGTAAAACTAATTTTTCTAAAAACTGAACTATGGAACTTGTTATCCTGCCTATGAATATTACAATCTAAAAATGATAAACTATTATTTTGCTCAAGTTCAAAGGTAAAATTTATACTGCTATGCTTGCTATTGAGGTAAGTTAAAAATAGGGGAACGTGAGATTTATCTTTAAAAAGGAGGAAAGTGTCATCAATATATCTTTTGTAAAACAAGGGTTTAAAATTAGAGGGGCAATCTGCAAGCCAATTTTGTTCATGATGGCACATAAAAATATTTGCGAAAGTAGGACCTAATGGGAGTCCCATACCTAAACCTTCAAGTTGTTTAAAATATTTGTTATTGAATAAAAAGAAACTATTTAAAACTGAAAGCTCTAAAAATGTTCTAAAAAATGAGACAGTTAGCCCTAAAAAAGTAGAAGATGGATCAGAAAAGAGTTTACTACAAATGATATCTATTGTTTCATGAAGAGGTATGTTTGTAAAAAGATTTTCGATGTCAAATGATGCCATAAAAAAATTGTCAGAATTTGGAATACTAGTTACTTCTTCACTAAAGTCATATGAATTTTTGCAAGTGTATTCATTAGTGGTTAAAGGAGATAAGAAAGGGACTAAAAATTTAGCAATATTAAAACTAGGAGTGTTATAAGCTGCAAAAATAGGTCTAAATTGAAATTTACTTTTAAAATCAAGCTTGTGAACTTTGGGTAGGCCATACAAAATTCCAGGTCCAGAGCCACTGACATATAACTGTTTATAAAGAGAATCGTTAAAATATTTCAGTCTTTTCATTTTACGAAGGAAATTATTAATCTTGTCTTCTATTTTAAGTGAATATTTCTGAATGGAATCGGTTATTTCTATAAATTTGGTTGGATCTGATATCAAAGATGTCATGCTATTAATATAATCAGATTTGTCAACAATAACTACACCACGACCTTTGTCTGGACGGGTAACTATTATGGATTTATTTTTAGAGAAATTTTTTAGAAGAGAAATATCGTGCTTAGATATTACAGCAGAGAAAATTTTATGAAGCTTAAAATTATAGAAATATTTAGAACATAAGGTCTTTAATTCTCTCTTAAAATCACTAAAATTAACACAATCCCTATCTCTAACCTGATTATACAGTTTTTCAAAAGATAGAAAATATTTGAAAAAATCAATCTTATAATTTGGAAGACAAAAGTCAAGGCCAAAAGCAAGTAGAACTTTTACACGACTAGGCAACACAACCGAACTCAATTTGTATATCATCTTTTCAGGGTCAAAAGGCTCAAGTTTGGCGTTGATGCCCAAGTTCCGCAGCTTATGTTCATGGGTAGTTTCGATGGAGGTTTTATAGCGTTCTATTGAAGCTTTCACACATCTTCTTATTAGAATCCTGTCCAGGCTCGAACAGCTATCCTCGACATCTTTTTCCAGATATTGAACTTGGCATTCAGACTCCTTGAGACATTTGCGTTTATGCTTAATTTCAGTCAATAAAAGCTTGCTTTGGAAAGACTTATAAAACGTTGACGTACGCAAACTGGTTTTGTAAAGTCTAAAGCGTAGAAATTTAGGCATAATGTTGTGGGCCTTGCAGGTTTCCAAGAAGATAATATCCAATAATATCTTAGATATTTTCTTCCTAAGACCCTCATACTTCCTGAATTGCTTTCTCTTGTGTTCACCATACTTAGTAGTCAAGTAGTCTAAAAAATTAGCAGGAATTATGCTTCTAAGTCTAAGAATAAAAAGGAACACCAGTACTGGAATGTACATTTCTTTAAAAAAAACAGGACGTTTCGATAGTCTAGCTATCATTATCAACTAATATAAAATCTGTAATGGAACATAAAAAATAAAAAAACATACACTAATATTTATTGAACATTAAAAACCTAACTAAAAATTAATTAAAAGTTAAAGGATAAGAGCTGTCACTATTGTTTAAAATTGATTGGCGTTTAAAAATGTGAAGTGATTCTAAAATTCTCAACTCATTAAAATTGTTTGCACTACCTAAAATTTTAAAATGATCTAATTTGATTGGAGAGTCGCAAGTACTCTCCGTGTGAATTCTAATTGGTGAATGAGGTGGATTGCAAATTGGTCTATTAGTTCGAAAACTCACACGGAGAGTACTTGCGACTCTCCAATCAAATTAGATCATTTTAAAATTTCAGGTAGTGCAAACAATTTTAATGAGTTGAGAATTTTAGAATCACTTCACATTATATTTAAGTATTATATTATATCATACACAATCAGTTTCACTCCTGAAATGTACCTCAAATCTGTATTGCGAGCTGATGAATAGAATTATTATTCTATAATATTTTTATATTTCATGTACTTAATTTATTATCGTACTGTGTTTTTGTTTATAATTTGTTGTATGTAAGTTACATTGTGATGCAGTTAGTGCATGTGTTTTAAATACCTTCAATAATTATTGATAACGCATAATGGAGGAAAATTTCACTCAAACTAAGTTCTCCACAGCTGTCCTTTCTCAAAACTATCGCTTATTGGCTAGGTAGTGATGACGTCACTACTCTACCTTATATTCAAGATGGCGGTCTTCAGAATTCAAGATGGCAGTCTTCAGAAATGAAATAATTTCATCACGTATATACTGTAACACATTCAAACTCAAAACCCTGTGAATTAAATGGAATAGAAATATTATGTCACCAAGCCAATAATATCGACACGTAGCATCACAAATTACTGTCACCATGGCCAATAATATCGACACGTAGCATCACAAATTACTGTCACCATGGCCAATAATATCGACACGTAGCATCACAAATTACTGTCTGCCATCCAATAGATTTATGCTTAATTTTTTCAATCGTGAATTATCAAATAAAGTTATACATTTATGTTCTACCAACAAAAGCTGTCCCTTCATTTTCCTTTTCGTTAGTACAGTTTATAAAATTAAATCTAATTGTAAATCTTTTTAATTTAGTCTTGAGAATAATCATCTTGATTAAATCCTTCAAGACAAGAGTTGTATTTCTTTTACTTTGTTTGTAGGCAGCTGAGGTAGTTAGTTGGTTGTTGTTTTTCTTTTTCTCATCATGAATGGTAAATCTAAGTTTAACAAAATTCAGTAGTTAGGTACGGATATTGATTAAGAAAAATGAATAAAAGAGATGATCATGGGATTACTAAATAGATGAAAATACACCACTGCTGCTGATGCTAGAGGAATAAATCTGTGACTCGTCTAGAGGATGAAGCAAATACAAATATTTAATTGGTATTTTCCCCGTTTAGTACACTTGGCATCAAAAACGAAATATTTCCTCAATAAAATATAGTTTAAAATATCATTATTTCTGAAAATCACTTAATTTATATTTTTCTGGGATCTTTTCTGTTTGCTGGACGCATTTGAAAATAATGGAAATAAAATATAATGGTATCATAATTACGTTACTGACTTTTGAAATTAAATTATTTAGTTAAAAAGATACCGACTTGTTAGCTATATTAAATAATATATTTAGAAAAGTTTCTGGTTCCTAGGCGCATTTGAAAATGATTAATAACCATATGTAGATAATAACAATTTCCTTGAACAAATCGACATTGTAAAATTAATTAATTCATTTAGAAAAGTTTGCAATAAATCTTATTATTTCCAATATTATATGCCATATTTCCAAAGGAATTTAATAATTGTTTCTTCATCCGAATCCAGGTTTCTCATAAAGCAGAGGTCATTAAATAACAACGCGTATTTATGATATAAATATATTTGCACTTTATTTCCATGATTTTCAAATGCGCCCAGCAAACAGAAAAGATCCTATCTCTGTAAACATACAGTTACGTACAAAATGGTCAGAACACCAAAAATAAATAATGTAGAATGAGTACAACTATTTCTATATCTATATTAAAATATTTAAAAAATTCACCCATTATTATTACCGCGTTTGTGAGAAATTTCGGTTCACATTTAGAAAAAATATATAAATATACTGATTAAAGCGTTTATTTAAAAATAGATAAACAAATGAAATGAGGAAGAAAAGAAAAAGTGTATTTCAATAATTAGTGTGGAGGCCAATAATTATTACACTTTGGCATCTTCTGCTACACGAGGCAAACAAATTTTGAATATCTTGAATAGATATAATTATGTTCTTCGGTATTTTAGGATTTTTTGCTGCGGCTCATTCTCCAACAATTTTCCAAAAGTTCTCAATGGGTTTCAGTTCTGGACTTTCAGCAGACTAGTCCATTAAATCAACATTTTCTTTTTAAAAAAATTCATATTAACATAGCATTATCTTGCATGAATATTCCTGGTAGATGGACAGAATTTTTGATTGCAGACCATGCATGTTAATTACTTATAACCAGCTGCTTTTACTTTTACATGTATCTTCACCAAAGGTCCTACACTAAAACCAGATATCATATCTACCACCAAGACGTCCAAATTTTACACTTTCTCTAACGTACATAGGTCATAGTTTTTTTACCCTCCTTTCCTCTACGCACCCATCTTCTGCCATATATACTAATGCTTAATTTACGCCTTTCTTATAAAACTCATCTGAAATCAAAAAGCGTACAGCCTTTCTCTAATATTTACTGATGCAATAATCTGCAACATTTTTCTTTCTGTGTTAATAAACCATTGAGTGAATTGTATGCTATGAAATTCCTGCAACTAAGGTACGATAGAAGCTAGTTGAAAATAATAAGAGCAAAGAATGCTCTAACGCATTATATGTCCAATCTGCGAATATTGCGCATGTCCATAGCAAGATGAATTACAGTTTTGTTGTGAAAGAATCTTCGGTGACCAGAGATAATTATTTTTAGAGACAAGGTATGTTATTCATTTTGCTTAGAATAAAATACTTTGACTATGTTTTATTTGACTAAACTAGCTGAATTCAGCATTGTGAACCCTTTTCATATAATTTAGATTAAGGTATAAACAAGTAAGGCAAGGTATAATAATCAATTGACTTACAAGGTATGCTACACATTGATACGAGTTTTAGACTCTTCTGCGCATAAACAAATACGCACATAGGAGCGCAGTTCTGGACCCAGCATTATCAGATTACATACTCGACAGTAGCGAGCATAAGCTAAGGAAGGGACAGTGAAACAAATTATACACTTTTGTTTATTGCAAAGAAACTAGTCAATTAAATTACGTGAAACTTAACAACAATAAAGATACACATACTGTGAGTGTTTGCTAGAAATGTTAGCAAAATCAAACAAATATTTACTTAAATATTCAACTATTGCCATCAGAGACCAAAAAAGACACCGAGCAAAAGTTAAGGAACAGTTGTTATTGCATTAACCATTGGCATATTAGATATAAAAAAATTAATATTTTGTGTAGAGTCCTTTATTTTTTATGACCTCGTTGCATCGATTATTACAGGAATTAATCATTTTTTGGCATAATTATGGAGTTATTTTCTGCCACTCTTCTTTCAGGAATTCCCACAGTTAATCCTGATTTTTTGGGATTGCGTTCTTGAGCACCATCACCAATTACCTTCCAAATGATTTCAATGGGGTTCAATTCGGGGCTATGAGCAGGCCAGCTTATAAGAGAAACTTATTTACTTTTTATGCATACTTTCACAGTGTTAACCATGTGACAAGGAGAATTGTCTTGCATCAAAATCTGTGGTTGAGTATCAAATGATTGCAAATATGGAATGCAATGGTGGATGAGAAGTTGCGTATACACTGCTGCGTTGACCACTCTATGCACATGAACAATAATTGGGCCTGTTCTCGCTGCAGAAATGATGCCCCAGACCATCATGCTGTCGCCCTTCTGTTTCACAGTTTTCTAAGCGAACTTTAGGGACAGTTTTTCACACACATTACCTCGAACGTAAATTTTGCAGTCAAATAAACAAGGCTAAGGTTTCTTATCATTTTACTGCAAACTTCATGAAATTTGATAGCATATTTTTAATTTTATATGCTTTTAAAGATTTTTATAATCCAAACTCTACAAAACCTACTTTACTTCCAACTTTCTAATTTCAGTCTGAAGAAGAAGAATGTGCACCATTTGTTTTGATTGTCAACTAGGTATTTGGTTTAATAAATCTATATATTATTCGTTTAAAGGTTTAAATTTGAATAAACTTATTATAGAAACGTTTATATACTAAACAATTAATATCTTAAAAGAAGGCCTAAAGTGCATGGTTTGTTTAAAAATCTAAATTCAAAATCAAAACAAAGAGTGTACAATCTTCTTTCTCAGTGTTAGGTTGGAGATTCGCTCGATTGTTGCTCACAGAGTATGAAAAACTTTAAAAGCAAATAATAAAATATATACTGAATCGAACTGTATGCGGTTTGCGGAATAATCATCGTAGACCTTAGTTCTATAATATTATGCAATAAACTCATTTTTTCACCGGAGCCTGGAGAGGACCTTTAACTTTTGCTGTCTTTTTCGTCCTCTGATGGCAAAAGTTAAGTATTTTGGTAAATATTTGTTTGATTTTGCTAATATTTCTACCAAATACCCACAAGATGTTTAACTTCATCGTTGTTAAGTTTCACGCATTTTCGTTGTCTAGTTCCTTTGCAATAAACAAAAAAGTTCTATCTTTTTTCACTGTCCCTTAACTTATGCTCGGTACTGTATATACCTACTATGCAGCGGGTTAAATAGTTACTTCACTTTTTGTATATAAGGATTTTGTCATGGTTGTTTGTGCAGTGTACGAATGCCATGAAAAGCGTTTATCCTGCTGTATTATTGTATAGTATATAGTCATAGTCTAATCTAATATTGCATGGTACAGACGTGTGTTCGATTTGCATACTTACAGATTTTACCCATTTCGACAATAAATGAATAATTATTTCCGATAAAGGCCATTTCATAGTCCTAAACCAGCGGTATAAGTATCCGATACCATTTCATTTCGTCTATGGTATTCTAAGATCTATTATTTTAAACGCATATTGTCACAACCCAATTTATTAGTTAAGTACATACGTTGCGCTGCGCAGAGTATCAAAATATTCCTGAACGCATATAAAATACCTACCAAACTATAATTTTCGCGATCACCAAATTAATGATAGCTACTTTACCTGCAATATTATGTGATATTTGGAGAAGTAATAAATAAAGCCCAAAATAGACTAACTTCCTCTCTTTAGATCATTCAAAAATTTTAATCACATTCGTTCAAGTTATTCTTACTTTGCAGATGGAATAATTTATTAAACACCAGAATAATTAGGAAAGCATATTTATTTTAATGCGCCATGGTAAAGAATATAGGCCACAATCTGTGAAAAAGTATTTCACTGTAAGTGAAAATGTACATCCTACACTTGGAGAGTTCAGACTAAATTAGAGACAAAGAATTCATAGCGATCAAATAAGATTCAACTTTTTTTATCAATCTTGTCAGATAATAGAAAATGGATCTTTAAAACCTTTTTAATTCTAATAATAACTACATTTCTTCACTTCAATTTAAGGATAATCAAATAAAGTTGATTTTTTTCATTTATTCGTCACATGTACGAAATGGCATTTACTTCTTGGTAGCAGAAGCAAGCTTGGACTTGGCGGTACCACGAGCCTTCTTCATTCTGTTCTTTCTCTCCTTGCGTTGCTTGCGAGATCCCTTCTTTACCTTAACCAGTCCTTGCTGCAATGAGAGAAAAAGCAAGTCAGAACAATTCAAGACAATTGCATTTTTAGTTTTTGTAAACCAAATAAGAAATTTTAAGCACTTATAAATGTATATAATAAACTAAAATGAATGTATATAAACTATATATCATGAATGACATCAAAAAATACAAATTCATAACAAGCTATAAAAATTAATAGTTATTTAAATTCATTTAAAAATATAATTTAAAACACCAACGGACATCACATTTCATGCAAAATTTAAGGTTGAATTTTGTGCAGTTATTTCCCATATTTTAAAAATAATTCTTGCTTTTAAAAGCTGAGAAAGGATGAATTCGCTCAAGAAACAATTTGGTGGAAATTAATTTTAAAAATGAAGAAATTATTCAAAAAACCAATTAAGGTAAAACATAGTAGTTTCGTAATTTAGAAAGTACAATTCAAGCTCTCAACTAACACATCACTATACCTTAGCCTATCAGTGACTGAATAGGACACAAACGTTACTTACTCTGGCAAGTCTGTGTTTGGGTTCAAATCGCTTGGCGAGGGCAACGGTGTCGTAAATTAGAGCAAAGCCAGTAGTTCTTCCACCACCGAATGAGGTCTTGAAGCCGAAAGGGAATACTGTGTCCTTGGGAGCCTTGTAAATCTTGGAGAGCTTCTCTCTGATTTCATTCTTGGGGATGGTACGGCGACCTGGGTGGAACATATCCACAACCTGGAAAAAAAAAGTATTGAAAGCATTCAAAGAAATAAATTATATTGCTTTTATCTAAGGGTTACTAATATATTACAAATATTATAAGTGGTAAATGTTCTCTAAATAACAGAAGTCTGAAACCAAACTTGCCAAAATATAGAACAAGATTTGAAGAGCAGGAAAATTTAAATTTTAAAGCAAAAAATATGAAACATATTAAGAAATATAATATTCATTCAAAACAAACTTGAAAAATTAATGCATATTATTATTCAACTTCAAAGGTTACATCACATTGAACATAATGCTAGAGCAATGTACTGTGATAATTAATGAACTTACCATCTGTTTTCTGCATAGCAGACGGTTAGTCATAAACTTCCTGGTCCTGACAGTAGCTTTAGATCCCTGAAAAGAAAAGAAAACTATTAGGAAAAAGTAATTTACAATCAATCCTATTTATTTATGATAAGGACCAAGTTAAGAAGCAATTATCAAGTTAATATTTTTCACAATAATATTTAAAAGTTTGATTCAAAAAGACTACAAATTTATTAATGTAAAATATGTATACTACATTCTCAAATTAAATTCAAAATGCATACAAAGGGTGAAGTAGGTTATTATAACTATCTTATGCGTGTAAAACAAGAGAAATGTCAAACGAAATAGTGAAAACGGAGGCAGACCTAGAACAAAAGTTATGAATTAATTCCTACATTCTCAGACTGCATGAACTGATAAATTGTTTTTTATTTTGCCATTTATTTTCAGAGAAACATAGCAAGTAAATGAGGAAAGTCAGAATTGTTCACACAGAAAATGTTATAAATGTCCCACACTCTGAAGACTGACTATGTTCCCATGTTAATCTTGGCTTGAAATCAATCTGCTTCAGATCTAGAACATTCAAGCCTCTGGAGACAAAAATGAACCCAAAATTGTATTTTATTTTAAATCTCAAAGATATTTGAAATTACTTCTTATGTTATCAATATTGCTGCAGGAGATTCTGAAATGTATTTCATGGTAAATTCCCCTTCTGCAGAATATGAAACATTTTTCCAAGACAGAGACAAATGACCAGGTAATGTAGCATGTCCTTTCTCTCACCATTTCATTGTAAAATTAATGACAGCTATTGAGAGTCCTTTCAATTGAAAATTAAAAAAAATATATCTAATTTTCTTCTATGCTACTACATTGATATTTTGGAGATTTTATGATATTTGATCATAATAGCTTCTTTCGAGATAACTGGACAGCAGAATGGAGAGCTATGAGCCATACTATTTTACTTTGACATATCCAAGTCCAATTTCAGAAGTTTTAAGATCTCTTGATGAATTGAATTAATTCCTATGGTACCATTAATTTAGCTGAGAGACATTCTGAATATGCTGCCGAGTCCCTCAGTCTGAGGGGAAACTATCTCAATAAGTGGACTATAGATGATAAACTCTGTTAATGCTGATAAAACTTCCATCTTTATTATTTACAAATAGGCTAATGACATTGAATACCTTTGCTGTTATCTATTAAGGGCACCGTTCCCAGATTTTGAAAAGTTTTTTATTATTGAAGCTACGGTTGTGAAACTTATATACACATATATAAAATGAATTCTAGGATGTTTTTATGCCTTGACATTTTTTTAGATTCGGCCCATAAAAAACGAGGTATTCAAATTTCGAACAAATTTTGAACAGTGTAAATTAATAAATGGATACTACAATTTTGTAGCTATGACATTATGGTTTTTGCATTCGATTCTCCACTAGATTCTCTACAAAATGTGGAAGCATTTTTTTTGATTTTTCAAATTTGTTTTTGAATTATTGAAATTTTTAGTCAAACAAAAAATATGAAAAAATATAAATTTCAAAATTCAATTTTTTTAAAAATAATTCAAAAATTAAATAAAAACTCTTCCAGAGAATTCCAGGGAAATTGAATGCAAAAAAACGCAAAGCCGTAGCTTCTACCAAAAAAAAAGCCTTAGGCTTTTGAATGACATGATTTGTAGATATCTGAAGTAACGAGTAATCTCCCATTTGAAATTTGATAATCTGGCACGCAGCATACTACTCCCGCAAAGGTCTGCGGGTAACCGAGGAATATTTCTTTGCAAAACTTAGTGGGCGTGTTATTAGTGGTAGGTTAGATACCAGATATAGCGAAATAATTAATTATTACGAATTATAATTGGCTGAGAGATGGTTTTTCGAGTACATATTGACTCCCTACCCGCCAGCCCTCTTTTCCCTTTCTCCCTCTCCCCAGGAGGGTCAGAGTTACACCCTCTGGTATTTTGCACACACTATAAGAAGTTTATAAAGCAACTATTTACACAATAAAAAAAACAGATAAAATTTTGAGATTTCTATGGGGACTGTCCCCTTAATGAAAATCCTATATAATGTGAAACTAATGTGAAGTTCCTGGGTGTGTATTTGGACCACAAGCTGGATTATTCTCATCATGTCAATTACAATGTTTTTTCCTGTAAATGTAATGATCAAGATGTACTATATAGTCTTGTGTACCCCTATCTATTGTACAGTATTTTAGTCTGGGGTGGTACAGCGGAGGTAAACTTAAAAAAGCCACTTGTAAACTAATAATTAGAATCGTATCAAAAGCTGAATACCTCCATCCACATGAATAGTAATTTAAAGCTGCAGGATATTTATCTTCTTCAGCTGTTCAAATTGAAGCTGGATAATAACACAGTGTACCCAGATCATTACTACAAAACAAGGTCTAGAAGCTTGGCTGTTCCTACATTTCAGAAGCTCACTCAATGTAGAAAATAGATTTAGTTCTGTGGTCCGTATTTTTGGAATTTCATACCTGAGCATATAAGAAATTGTAGTACTATTGAATCTTACGTATAAATGTTATCTGGTTGAAATGTATAATGTTATAGAGTTTTTTAAGAGGATTCTTTTCTTTTTCATTATCCTTATGCCCATGAGTAATTTAATACTTAAATAAGGGCACAAATTTATATTAAACTTTGATCTGGATTTAGAACTTGATTTTACTTTTTTAGAAACATACTCATTATGTAAACAATGTTCATTTTCGTATATTATTCAAAAGATTGTTATGATTATTATTAATTTAGAATATCTGCAAGTCAAGAGACACATTGAGCAGAGTGGGAAGATTCCACTGACAGTGACCGTCTTGTTGATGGAATTTATTCGCCTATGAAAATGATATTTTGGCGCAAAGTCAGTTGATTTTTAGCTATCAATTCACAGGTTACTATAATTATCAGTGGCTAAAAATGGGAAGATGTTGCTATGTTGGTGTATCAGCCAAATTATTGGAAGTAGCTATATGGTGGATTTTTTCCAGCTTTTAGAGCAGTGGTTCTTAAAGTGGGGTGCCCATCACCCCTTTAGGGTCTGGAATGTTTATAAGGCGTGTCTGGTATGTCTGTTGTATAATGTATATGTTTACTTATAAGTTTGGTTCTTGCTGTTAATATCATGCAGAATATACACGAGTATAATTACCATTTTCAAAATTCATATAGTAACCAAATATATAATTGTAGCTTTTCAATTTATTTAATTGGAATACAATGCTTATGCATGGGGTGCCTGAGAAAAGCAAGGGTGTGCAAGAAAAATACTTTGAGAACCACTGTTTTAAGGCTGGAAAAATTTCTGGACAAAAAATTTCATAATAATCTGAGCTAAGTCAATTTTGGCTCATTTTTGAAGATCAAGCTAAAATTTTAAAATAAACAGATGCATCAACTAAAATTTTTAAGCCAATTAGTTATATACGAGCTCTGAACATTAGGGATGAAAGCCAATTAATGGACTTTAACAGACAATCAAAGAAATGGTAAAATAGTGGAAAAGTCAGTGGATTTTTGTGCACCAAATACAGACTGGTCTCAAGAGAAATTCTGTCAAAAAAATGAAATATGCCATTTAAAGTCCAAGCATCAGAGAACTATTGCATATCAAAACTCTGAGAATCAGCTGTCATGAGTTTAGGACACATTATGAAGAGTCCAGGTAATAAAGCATGTGAATTTCACTATCTTATTGGTGTGAGTTTCAGACCACTATTCTGTCATTTCAATTGAAAATCAAAAGAAATGTCTAATTTTCTCTTATGCTACAATGTATTGGAGAGAATTTAAGATTATTTGATCATGTTGGAGAGAAATTTAGTTTCTTTAGGAGATACAGAAACCATGCCGAAACCTAAATTAACAGATACCAATAACATGTCAATACTTAGATATATGAAATTGTTATATTAATTTTTCATTGTAATAGATAAATAATGAGAAAAATTAAATACTAGTGGTTTCAGCACTTAATGGCGATACTGATACCAGAAAAATTGCCGATGCAGATACTTCAACCCATCTCAAGTATTTGATGCACAAAATCCCAATGACTTTCAAAAAGCTGAAAAAATTCATCAAAATGTTTACAATAATTTGCCGATTCATCAAGATTTTCCTAATTTAGCCATCAAAAATTAATGGTAACCCATGTAATAAAGCATGTTCTTGCTCCAGATTGAATTTGGTGGTAAATTCCTGCAATGTCTGATGATATTGGAAGGGAAACTGGAAAAATGTTGGAGGACTAGACATATTGATGAAAAATGTTGGCAGCTCTTCCTCAGATTTTTGAAAAAGTCAGGAGTTCAGTGCACCAAATACAAACTGATTTTTACTCACCAATATATTGGCAAGTTAGGGATTGAATATTGCAATAATAATATTTGAACTTTCAAATTGCAATTGAAGAAAATTTATAAAAAAAAATCATTATTTTGGAGAGATGGAGAGACAAGTGGATGGTAACATTGAGATGAAAAGAAAAAAGTCTACCAAATTTGTCAGAAAATTATTTTCAGGAAAAACATGATTTTCTCTCCAAAATGAAGAAATTTTCATAAATTCTCCTGAAATAACATTGTAGCATAGGAGAGAATTAGATATTTCTCTAATTGCAATATAAAGGCTCAAATTTACAATCACAAACTCACAGATATATTTGCAAGTAAGGACATACTCTGTTACCGAAGAACCTCCTAACATTCAATGATTTAAAGAGTGTAGAGTCAGTCAGTACAGCTTTCATTTAGGTTAAATTAGGGCTCATTTGTCTTCATTTCAGTTATTTGGCACTTTAGTGGCGAGTTTATGACAGTTATTTTGAGCCCTCCCAGTGCAAATGGCGAGAAATATCCAATTTCCTCAAATGCTATGTTGTTTTGGAGAGAATTGATTATTTTGAATTAATAGTCAAATATCTTGCAGGAATTTATATTAGAGAAATCAAATATCTGCCGACATATCATAGGAATTTACCATCAAATACAATCTGGCCAGTCAGTATTTCATGGTATTTTTTCCCCAAAAATGAGAATAATAGTCTGGCAAAGTCAGTGGATTTTAAGCTATTTATTCTCATTTTATTGTCACGCGCGTTTGAGTGATCTGCCATATCGACCGATTTCGCTGCGCAATCTATTGATCAATAGTTTGCGCAGCCATCGATTGATAGCGCAACAATCGATCAATTTCTGCGCGTTCGAATGATTCGGATTTTCTCAGTTTATGCATTCAATTAATTGTTTTGTTTTTACTGGAAATATACTTTCCTATACTTAATAAGGCAACCATCTGTCGATTGTTGCGTGTTTGAATATGGCTTTTGTTAGTTTATGCATCTAATTGTAACATTTAATAGGGCAACCATCACTCAATTGTTGAGCGTTTGAATGATAAGGATTGGTTAGTTTATCCCTTTAGCAGGCGAGTATCACTCGAGTGATACACCATTAATTTAAGTTCATTATTTTTCTCACATGTGTTTCTACCATTATATTGTATTAATAAACCACAGACAATAACATGCATCGTTGTCTATCAAATAATCAATAAAAAATATAATACAATTATCAGTTTAATTTAATAAGGCAACCATCACTCAATTGTTGAGCATTTGAATGATATGGATTTTGTTAGTTTATGCATTTAAATCTAATTGTTACATTTGATAGAGCAACCACCATCACTATTGTTGCGTGTTTAATGATATGGATATTGTTAGTTATTGCATTTAATTATTACATTTAATATGGAAACCATCAATCAATTAGTGGAGTTTGAATGATATGGATTTTGTCAGTTACCCATGAAGAGGAGGGTTTTGTCTGCAGAGAACCACATTCATTTGTCATTAAGGAATTCCATTTTTCAAATTATAACTATTATCTCCAATATCCCGGTAGGCCAGAGCCGGTCTATTCTCTGTAGTTTTCCCACCATATCATTCGAATACGCAGCAATCTACTGATGGTTGCTCTATTAAATGTAACAATTAAGGCAAGTTACACAGTGTGAGTTACTGTCGTGACAGTGGAGAGCAGCTGTCTCTCTGTACTAGCATGCCAGTATCTCAATTTTCATAGCATTGAATTTCTATAAGTTATTCGACGGATGCAGTCACACTGTGCGAGTAGCTGCACAGCCTGCACTACAGTAACTGGCCAGGCCAACTTGCACGTTTACTAGCACCGTGTAACAAGGCCTTTAGATGCATAAATTAACAAAATCCATATCATTAAAACATGCAACAATCAATTAATAGTTGCTCTATTAAATATAACAATTAGATGTATGACTAATAAAATCCGTATTATTCAAACGAGTAACAATCGAATGATAGTTGCCTTATTAAATATAAAAAAAGTAATTGATAGTATTTTCCATTAAATACAAAAAATTAATTAAATGCATGAACTAATAAAATCCGTATCATTCAAACACGCAGAAATCGATCAATGGTTGCGCTATCGATTGACCAATAGATTGCGCAGCGAAATCAGTCGATATGGGTCCCAGTTTGTATTTGGTGCACTGAACTCTCGACTTTTTCAAAAATCTGAGAAATAGTTGACAACATTTTTCTTCAATTTGTCTAGTCCTCCAACATTTTTCTAGTTTCTCCTCCAAAAATTAATGATGATATAGGAATTAATAGCTAAATATCCTCCAACATTGCAGGAATTTTATTATTAGAGAAATTGAATATCTCCCGACATATCATTGGAATTAACCATCAAATACAATCTGGGATGGCAGATCACTCAAACACGTATGACATTACTATTGATTTTTGGTGGATAAATTGGCAAAATGTTGGTGGATTAGTCAAATTACTGGAAATTTAAGATGGTTTTTTTCAGCTTTTTGAAAATGTCAGTGAGATTTTGTGAACCAAATACAAAGTTGAAGAAGAGATGCACATGCATCAGGGCTGAAGGATCAGGCATGAGAGGGCCTAATGTTTTCAAATGTAAAATCACCACTAGAAAGTCAAATTTCTCCTTTAAAGTATCTTAAATGTGGCAACCTGGACCCATTTCCTCACTAAGCTGACTGTTACTGGCGACTTCCCTGCCACACTTTAAAAACACGGCTGACTATCTGCGGCCTCTTACAACAGAAACATCATCATGCCAGTCTGCCATGTTCAAAGTGTAGCAGGAAAGTTGCTAGTTTAATGAGAAAATGGATCAAGGTCACCACATTTAAGATACATATAAGAAATAAGACTTCCTAGTGAATATTTTACACTAGAAAGCATCTTTAAGCATCATGTCTGATGCATGTGCATCACTTGAGACTATCTATGAGTAATTACGTGTTATTTACAAAATTACAGGTTTCTAAACTTATTTCACCTCTCAAAAGTCGCCAGTATACTGGCAACCCAGACTGTATTTCATGGTAAATTCCACAGACTTGTCGGTGGAATTTTTCTTCAGTGAAAATAATATTCTGGCAAAGTCAGTGGATTCTCAGCTATTTATTCCTATGTTACCATTAATTTTTGGTGGAAAAATGGATAAAATGTTGGTGAATCAGCCAAATTACTGAAAATTTATGGTGGATTTTCGATTTTTCCAGCTTTAACAAAAAGGCAGTGGAATTTAGTGCATTAAATACAGACTGGCTGGCGACTTTGTTCATACTTTGAAACATTGCCAGACTGCAAAGTGTGTCAAATCTGTCACCAAGATTTCATAAATCAGGACGATTAGTTTCCAAAATGGCCAAATTTGTCTCCAAAATGGCCAAATTTCTTCAATAAGTCTCCAATGGACCAATAATAACATGAAAACATAGGAATTAACCATGTTTCAGAGGCTGGAAAATTATAAGCCAATTTTTGAACCAAAATTCTGAGACAAGCCAATTTGGCTCACATTTTGAAGATTTCAAGCCAAAATTAACATGGGAACATAGGAATTAATTCAAAATTTAAAGCCATTTAGACATAACTATCTGAGTTTTGACCTTCTGAAATGAGTGAAATCTAGATAAGCCAATTAATAGGCTTTAACCGACATACTCTGTAACATGGGCCAGTCTGAAAAGAATGTCTCCTTTGAAATTGGGATTTGGGCGCAGCAATTAACATGGAAACATAGGAATTAAATAGCGTTTGTCTAGGTGTGGAGGAAGGGAGAGAGAGAGAGAATGCAGCGGGTGGAAAATGGAGTCTGGAGGAAAATTCTGGGAGCACCTGGATATGCCGCCTCAGCGGCTCTACAGGGAGAGGTAGGTTGCTCTGGAGTGACTCCTAGAGACATGAAGGGGAAGATTTTGTTTTTGAAGCATATGATGGAGGGTGAGAATGGGTTGCTGAGGAGGATAGTTGATGCTGGTGATGTGAGGGGAGGAAATGGTGGATGGTTTAGAATAGTTGGTGGGTACATGGAGGAGGTGGGACTTGACAGACAGCAGGTGAGAGACATGTCCAGGGAGCAGATTGTGGAAAGGATAAATGAGTGGGAACATGGAAGATGGCGAGAGGAGGTGAGAGGGAAGCATACTTTGAGGTATTATTATGAGATGAAGGAGAGGATAGGAGGGGAAAGTTGCTATGATAATGGGTGGGGATCGGTGTTGCTGTTCAGAGCAAGGACGGACTGTCTCAGGTTGAATTGGAGGAGGAGGTTTGTGGGAGGTGAGACAGTTTGTGGCGTGTGTGAGTTGGGGGAGGAGACGTTGGAACATTTTTTGGTTGAGTGTGAAGGTCTGAGGGACTTGAGAGTAAGATATGGAGTGGAGAGTGTGGAGCAGGTTTTGTGTTTTGGGGAGAAGGGAGATGGGATGAAGGCCTACTTGGAGGAGGCTTGGGCAGAGAGAGGAAGATCACAGGGTGGTGGAATATAGGTGTGGGGGGCTGACGGTGGGGGTGGAGCCTCTATACCGTTAGTCCTGGGTGGCGTTGAGAAGCCTATACCCAACAAGATACTGGACTGGACTGGACTAGGACATGGGCGCAGGATTAATCCAAAAATCCTGCTCTACTTTTCAGACTGGAACATGGCCCATGGGGAATTAATTGGAAAATAGTCACCAAGATCTTGTTTTGATGAATTTTCCCTCCAATATAGTCCCCTAAGATCCTTAGCAACATAAGACACACACTGCAGACTGGTCATCATGCATTCAAAATCCAGTCTGTATCCATGTTTTAAAGTATGCCGTATGGCAGGAAAGTCGCCAGTTTAGTGAGAAAATGGATCCAGGTCGGCTGAAGTAGACACATTTAAGATACTTTAAATGAGATTTGAGTTCCTACTTCCTAGTGAAGATTTTATACTTGGAAACATCCTTATGCTCCAGACTGGAAAACATAAATTCTAACAGAGTTACTCCTAACTTCATGCATTCCCATTAGTGATGTTTATCATCACAACAAGCACAATTGTGAAGCTTAAATGACTTATTTTACATCAGTTTTCACTGCGGAGTTGAAATTCATAAAATGATTTACTATTTTCTGCATTTTTTAGGGTTAAAATGAGTAATTTTTGTTCATTCTAAATTCCTAACAGAGTTACTAGTCAATCTGAAATGAGTTATTATTCCACTCTGGCTTATGCTAAAAATATGCTTCATAAACCTTACATGGTTCATCTCTAGACTATTTAAGGAGTGATTTTTACTTGATATTTACAGGTTTTCCAACTCATTAAATCCCTCAAAAGTTGCCAATATACTGGCAACTTTGTCCATACTTTAAAACATGGGTCTGTATTTAGTAGTAAATTCCACTGACATGTCTGGAATTTTTTCCATAGGAAAATAGTATTCTGGCAAAGTCAGTGGATTTGTTACTTTTAGCTTATTTATTAATTGTATGTTACCATTAATTTTCAGTAGAAACATTGGGAATATCAGAATATGTTGGTGAATCAGCCAAATTATTGGAAATTTATGGTGGATTTATTCATCTTTTAGAAAAAGTAGCAGTGGGATTTTTAGCACCAAATACAGACTGGTTCAAAACACACGTTAAAACTTAAATTAATAAATTATAGCATGCACTGGGCTTCTTTTGATAGCTATGAAACATATTAATGTAGCTACCTAATTTCGGTTCAGAATGTTTTAGAGACTCCTCTCTTGAGAGGGCCGCGATTAAAACTTAGTCGTAAAGGGCCGCAATTCACCTGCGTGACCCTAACTAGGTAGGCTAGGTACAATGATTTTTTCAAGTGGAAAAATTCACCCGAGACTACCTACCTACTTAAATTTCTCGATATCTATTAATAGATATATAATCTGAAATGTAGCGAACCAGAAAAGGTAGGTGCAGCATGTTTAAAAACCATTCGTTCTTTCACTAGGTACACCAACACTTGTGAACTGAATTTCATGCAATACCAAGATACATAGCCTAGATCTCCGAGAATAAGGCTTTAGCTTTATGTATAAAGTAATACGAATACACTATGATTTAAAATTATTTGAAGCACGATCACATCACAATACCTATAAACTAACCATTTTGATAATTCACTTCGTAGTCTCCTCACAATAATTAACACTAGCACATACACATCTAAGCGGCAACACTGAACAATAACAATAGCTAAGAGTTTACAGATGGTTTTGAGATTCCTGTCCAGAGAGCGTTCTCTCTTGCTATGGCAACATCAGTCCATGAAATTACAGAATATTTATATACTTCTTTATTTATATAATCGATATATGATTAAAGATGAATCAATATAACTAAAGATAAATTAATTAGATAAAATAAATCATATTTATTTATAATTATTGTTTAGATTTTCATTTATAGTTATAAATTATCAAATAAATATTATTAAATATCTACTCGAAGTTGTCTACTCCAAGATAGACATATTGCTTTGAATTATTATTTTATTTATTCAAACTTTATTTTCATTAATTATATACAAATAATATTAAATACTAATCAGACAATATTGGGATTTTGCCCCAATATTGGGGAAAATATTGTATTATTTCTCACATTGTAAGGAATATTGCCCCAATAGTAATGCAAATATGAAATGTTAGTTTGAATTATGGCTTATTGATGATATAATATGATTTTTTTTACATTGAAATGTTTCTTTCCTGATCACTAATCGTTCTAAATTCTTTATTTAATCAATTCTATAAAAATTGTAATTTTGGGTTCAATACTGGGGCAACATCCCAGCAAACATGAATGTATCTATTCGATGTCTAAACGACTCTGTATAACCTCTCTTCCGACATCGAATACCAGTGACAAATAAGACATGGTGACATCAAGTAGACATCAATCCGATATCCGTTTGCACCGCCGCTAAACCGCATCATAACAAGGCCATCTTTAGATCAGGCCGTAGGGTAAGGGCTCCTTGTATCGTCCCTCTCCATTTATCGTCATGTTTCAGTTATTTTCGTTTATAACAAGACTTAGAAATATTTCTATGGTTTAGGTATTTTACAAATCGATGTCTCCATATATTTTCATTATTGTTACAAAAATGTAAGTAATTTCATTCAAAATTACAATCAGAGTGTCAGTTTAACTGATGAGATGTATGACGATACGGTACATTCAGGACAAACCTACCGTAATTGATTAGGTATAGAGAATTTGTTATGCGCAATATTTTACGCTTCAAATAAAAAAACAAAAATAATGTTCATATAATTTTCCTTGTTTTTAATTGCATTTCTTAAATATATAATCAGAAATTAATTTGGTCATCATTATTTAGAATAAATCGATGTGTCGATATTTGGGTATCAATAAAGAGGATTTTCCATTTATCGTCATGGGGTGACGATAAATGGTATTTTGATCAATTTCGAAATAGTGGTTCAAAAACAGTTTAATGGTTAGTAAATATATTTATTCTCAATATTTATTCAATTTTACATACTTAGATAGCTTTTACCCATTTATCGACCTACTGGAACTCAATTATAGGGTGGTAAGAGGGGGGGGGGACCTATACATATATAATAGAATCAGAATAGTTGATTATACTATTCAATATACTTTGTTCATCTGAATAATGATTAGTAAAAAATTAAATTTGATTTAAATAGAAAAAGTGTCACCTAATTTTCACAAGTTTTAGACGTAGGTACAATATTGTTGTATTGCCGTACACGTTATCCAAAGAATGTTTGCACAACTGCGTGTGATATTCATAATTAATATATAGCTCCTATTTATCTTAAAATAATTGAATAGGTAGATTAGTGTTTACATTTATCTGAGATTCGGTTAATTATTATTTACACAGTTTACGATGATATATATTTTGTGAACTTCATTTATTTGGAAAAACAAACAACGTGATCTATCAAAATTTCGATACGACTTTGGTTTTCTAAATCTTTTTCTTCTCAAAATAAATTGATAATTTAATGAGAAGGAAATTAAAAATATTGCCGCTTTGATTAATTACTTAAGGGGCGTTTATACGGACACACATGTGTGCCACTGCTGTGTGTTCAGAGCTCGATCTCGACACACTTTTCGAGTGTGGCACACAAAAAGGACGATCGGTCTTGGAGCGAATGCATGTGTGGCACTGCTGTGTGCTGGAGCAATACATAGGCTATAGCGTATAATTGAGTTACAGCTAAAATAGTTTAGTATTTTTGATAGGTATTAGGACTAGTAGGTTAAATAAAGTTTTACAAACAGGGTAAAAGGATATATTCACGAGATAGTTAATAAATTTGGGTAGGTTAGTGGCAAGTTAAAGCCTGTAAAACAACAGTGAAGATTTGGAAATTAGAAAGTAATTCTGCGAAAAAGCTTATATAACATTTACTAAACAAAACATCATTACAATATGAATTTCATAGAAATAGTAAAGATATTTAATTCATTGATATTGAGGGATAACTTGACGTATATTATTTTCATTAATTTAAAAATAGAAAATACTTCAATACTTATGTGTATTTCATAATTCAGGTCCTTCAATTATACTACAGTGATTCATAACTCTGGAGTTTTAGTTACTGTATTAACTTAGTAATATATTATAAAAGCGAATATTTGAACAATATTTATAACATCTACGATAGGATATATTAGTCACTAACACGTACCTAAACTGAACCACTGGCAGCTGAGTGACACTCAGCAGTGCGGGCACAAAGTATACGTGTGAACACTTTACTGGAAAACAGTGCTACACACTGCGTTGGAGAAGCGTTAGGTGGCACACTTGTGTGCCCGTGTAAATTCCGTTTTACGTAGGGGTTTTTACGTCTGCTGCAGAATCGGAGGCCAATTCACGGACTTCAAAATGTAACTTTATTAAGATGAGGTTCATGAACAAAGTCAAATACCACCTCTCGGTGTCTAGCTCATGGATGCAGGAAAGCTACTTCGTGAATGTAGTCACTTACCAAAAATGTGACGAAGAAGTACTTCGTAAGCTTCATTTACAATCAACTCTTCATTTTCCTCTTCTATCCGTGATTGAAGCGAACGGTGCTTGTGTCCCTTTTCGTTACATTCCTTGGTAAGGGACTGCATTCACTGAGTAGCTTTTCTACATCCATGAGCATTGTCACCGACGGTGGTAGGTGACTTTGTTCATGAAGCAACTTTTCTTTCTGACTGCTTCTTCGAGTCCCTTATATTTAATTTCATTTTGACATCAGCGATAATATGACCTTTGGCTTCGAAGCAGAGGTTAAAATCGTACTATAATCAATAATTTCTCCATTCTAGCATCATTTTCCCTACTCAGCCAACTTTTCCCCCATTCTACCTGTTTTCCCCATTCTACCTGTTTTCCCCCTTCTACCTGATTTCCCATTCTACTTAATTTCCTCCATTCTATCTAATTTCCCCCATTCTACGTGATTTCCCTCCATTCTACCTAATTTCCCCCATTCAATCTAATTTCCCCATTATAGGTACTTAATTATCCCCAATTCTAACCTGATTTTCCCCATTCTACCTGATTTTCCCCCATTCTACCTAATTTCCACCATTCTACCTAGTTATCCCCATTCTAACCTGATTTTCCCTATTCTACCTAATTTACCCCCATTCTAACTGTTTTCTCCATTATACCTGTTTTCCCCTTCTACCTGATTTTCCCATTCTACCTAATTTCTCCCATTCTACCCAATTTCCCCCCATTCTACCTAATTTCTCCATTCTAACTTTTTTCCCCCATTCTTCCTAATTTTCTCCCATTCTACCTAATTTCCCCCCATTCTACTGGATTTCCCCCATTCTACTGGATTTCCCCCATTCTACTGGATTTCCCCCATTCTATCTTATTTTTCCCCATCCTGTAAGCTGTTCAATGAAAATTTTATTCTGTGTACGATATCAACCATGTTACATGTATCGACACATGACGATAAATGGGTAATAACATGTGACGATATTTGGTTTCAACATGTTGATAATTGGAGTTTTTCATATTTAATATTTAATTCAATGTAGATTGATTTATATTAAACGAATTGCATAGTAATTTATATGGTTTGAAAGATTTGAATTCCATCTTTTAGTTGGTTTTGTCGTATATTCATTAGTAGAGAGGAGAGTTAAACAATAATAATAGTTTTGAAGGAAACCTCTTAAGTGGCCGATAAATGGGGACTTTCCCCTACACCAGAGAAAATCAGCTGATCAACTACTCACAAACAAACATAATAAACATCGCTAAATAACATGTATGGCGTCGTTGAGAGCTACTATTTTCGCACTATGTTGTGTTTTCTGCTGTAATTTTTAGCTGTAGTGTTATAAACTGTTAAATATTTACTTTTATAGGTATTTCCACATGTACTTTTGAAGTTTTATTCATTAAAATTTACATTAAATATAAAAATTACACTGAATTAGTGAATGGACTCCAGTATTTCCAACAGCTATCTGGGAATAGAGCCGTCATTAGGTACCTAATTCAATGATTAGTTGGATAGCTAATTAAATAATTAGTTAGATACCTAATTAAATAATTAGTTAGATACCTAATTAAATAATTAGTTAGATACATAATTAAATAATTAGTTAGATACCTAATTAAATAATTAGTTAGATACCTAATTAAAAATTAGGTAGCTTTATCTAATTCAATAGTTAAGTCCAAATTCAATAGTTAGGTACCTACCTATTTCAATGGTTAGTTAACTAATTCAATAGTTAGTTAACTAATTCAATAGTTAGTTAACTAATGCAATAGTTAGTTAACTAATGCAATAGTTAGTTAAAGAAAATGGCTCAGTGAACATTGAACATTGTCACCTTCCACCTGTCGGTGCAAATGCTCAGAGATGCAGAAAAGCTACTCCGTGAATATGCAATCATTTACCAAGAAATGAGTAGAAAAAAGACACAAGCAGCAGTAACTGCATTCACAGACGGAAGATGAAAATGAAAAGGTTATGGAAAATTAATCTTACATACCAGAAAAATCAAACCTTCTTAGTAGGAGAGCATGACTCTAGCGCTATTCTCTAAAATTGCAACTAGTGTTAAAAAAATGATAAGAATGGTAAATATATAAAAAAATAATCCATATTACAACAGTTCAGAGCCCAAAGACGCCACCTCTTTCTCTAACACTCACCACAGACAATTCAGAATTGAGACCCTGAGGGAAAATATTCATTTATCACTAGGTTTGTGACAATATGCGTTTAAAATCATAGATCCTGAAAATGTTAAAGACAGATTGAATTAAAGACTATTGAATCGTTCTACACCAGCGGTATATAGTATTCGATACCATTTTATTTAGTTTCGTTTATGATATTATTAATATCTATGATTTTAAACACATATTGTCACAACCCTATTTATCACCTTCAAAAATTTAATTATCGATGAAGGGTGAAAACTTATTTTCTAATGAATAATATATAAACTTAGAAACTGAAATTGATTGACTGATTCAAAAGTATTGTAAATCTAAACTAATACAAATAATATAAAATAAAATAAATATTTACTATTGATATTGTGCATAGCCTCCTTCTGCCTTAAGCCTAGGTCACACCACCCGAACTTTGTTGGGGCGTTGTTCCTTGAGCGGTGAAAAAAATTCATCACCGCTCGTTACCGTTCACAGAAGTCGGCCCCCCGTTAAGGGGACCGTTCCCGGGAAAAATGGCAAAATTAAAGAAAAAAAATTTATGTGTAAATAGTTGTTTTTTAACCTTCTAATAGTGTGTGCAAAATATCAGAGCTCTCATGTTACTCTAACCCCCTGGGGAGAGGAAGAAAGGGAAAAGGGGACCGAGGGGCAGGGAGTCAATATGTACTCTAAAAACCAACTCTCAGCCAATTATAATTCGTAATAATTAATTATCTCGCTATATCTGGTATCTAACGTGCCACTAATTAGATGCACACTAAGGTATGCCCCTCAGTTACCCGCAAATCTTCACAGGAGTCGTATGCAACGTGTCAGATTATCAAACTTTGAATGGGATTTTCTATTAGTTCAGAGATCTAAAAATCTTGTAATTCAAAAGCCTAAGGCGTTTACAATTTTGAAGCTACGGCATTGCGATTTTTTGCTTTCGATTCTCCTCGGAATTCTCTACAAACTCTGGTAGAGTTCCATTTAATTTTCGAATTATTTTTTCAAAATATTGAATTTTGAAATTTGTATTTTTTCATTTTTTTTCACTAAAAATTTCAATAATTCGAAAACAAATTCGAAAAATCAAAAAAACGCTGCCACAGTTTGTAGAAAATCTTGTGGAGAATCGAATGCAAAAAACCATAATGTCATAGCTACAAAATTGTACATAGTATCCATTTATTAATTTACACACTGTTCGAAATTTGTTCGAAATTCGAATAACTCGTTTTCTATGGGTCAAATCGAAAAAATGTCATGACACAAAAACATCTTAGAATTCATTTTATACATGTGAACAAAGTTTCACAACCGTAGCTTCAATAATAAAAAAACTTTTCAAAATCTGGGAACGGTGCCCTTAAAGCAACGCCATATATAGGCTCGGCCACCGCTTATGTTCCCTCATCGTTCCGAAGGGTTTGAGTTTTTCAAAATGTTGCAAGCGTTGAGTTTTCCTTTCTACAAAGTTCACTACCTCTATAACACCGCTCAGCCAAAGTTTGGCACCACTAGACGCAAGCTCGTGGATGCTTTATTCCGCTAGGCCAATGCAGAAATCCTGAACGGCCCTTTGCCAGCTTTGCCCGGGTGGTGATTAAACGTTGCACAAGCTCTGTTTTTTTACGAGTTTGTGTGTCGAAATTATATAACAAAATATAAAATACGGTTGGTGCCATAGAGGTGCACCGCTGAAGCCGTTGTTGCTATAGAGTTGACTTAACGGTAGAAAGAGGCAGTGAGCGTTGATTTGGCAGTATGGAGCTATGCGACCTCCATACCAACGTCAAACCAAAGTTCATCACAGCAATGAATCACTGCTTCATTTTCTAAGGCAGTTTCAGAAAACTCGTGTCCATGATTGAAACGCTTTCAACCTCCATATCAAAGTTTGTGCAAAATTTAATCATCGCCTGGGCAATGCTGACGAAGCAGCGGTGGTCCAGCATTCAAGATTTACGTATTTGCTTCTATAATGGTGCCAAAATTTGTCTGGGTTTTGTTGCGGTGGAGAACTTTGCGGAGCGGAAAGCTACTGCTTCTGAACGCTCGTAATATTTTGTGCAGTTCAAAACTTTCGGATCGGTAGGTGTGAACATAAGCGGTGGTCGAGCGTATACGGTGTTGTCTGAATTGGGGCCAACTTCTGGTGAGCGTTATCAATTTTTGTCCTCGCTTTAGGAACGCTCTAGCAAGGTTCCTCCGATGTGTCAGTCCTTCAAATGATGAGCCTCCACTATCGATTTTTGTCAGAAATTTATCAGATTTTCTGAAATATTTCATCCACTCAACCCCGTAATCAAAAGCAGTATACCGCTATACCAACTTTAAACCCCGTCGAGCCGACGCCCACACTCGTAGAACACCGCTCTATCAACGCTTGGGCTACTATGATCGGTTTTGCATTGTGTACGCGGTAACGAGCGTTGTCGAAATTTGGTTTATTTTCCCCTCCGTCCAAAGAACGCTCCAACAAAGTTCCGGCGGTGTGATCTAGGCTTTAGATATCCGTTGAATAAATCAGAAAATTAGCAATTTCTCATGCTATACCACATACTGAAAAGATTTTGTTCCATAGCTTCAGATATTTTCTATTTGATAATAATCATTATTTAACTTTTATTTCAATTGGTACAATTGTTATTATTATATTTTCATTTCAGACGTGTCCGAAAATGTAGAACGCACCAATAACTTGAAACTTAGTACTATTCTTCCAAAAAATATCACAGAGCATAAAATTGTTGTTTGTTCAATTTAACACAATAATTATAGAAATCTAAGTATCTATTAACTACTCACCTATACTGAGTGAGAGTTAAGCTATGGTTAAATTTTAAAACCTTTAATAAATTCACTATTTTAAACTTTCATCACAGTCACAAACACTGTTTATTAATAGGCTTATGTAGTTCTTTAACTTTGAAATAATTTTCTTTCATTATAACTAATAGAAAATGAGGTATATAATCAAGGAGTGACAATAATAAATTTCTTGTTACTTTACCTCGCTTTAGTTACCGTTTGGTAATTAAACTGAGTCGTGATTTGATAATTAAAGTGGGCAATGCCTGTACTTCATAACTCAGGAGTATCCCTGTACTTGCTTTTACGGTAATAATATATTTTTTTCAGACCGTAAAAGTAAAGAGATCGGAAATATTTAGAAACTAACTGTATATTAATGAGTCAGAGTATCCTAACAAGAGTATCCTTTAACCTGATTAAGTATCCTAAGACGTCATAAAAATACCCCTATTGAGCTATAAAATCATCTATGTAATCTTATTTATTATTGTTACATTTTGAATTAAATTGCCTTTTCGGAGTATTAACCGTGTGATGAATTGAAGTACGTGCGATGAACTTTCTAAGGTACAGTAACATGGTTCCTAGAAAGAAGCCCGCAGGAAAAAAAAACACAGGAAAATAACCCACAGGTAAAATGCCCACATGAAAAATCCCCATAGGAAAAATGCGTGCACCGGGAAAAATGCCCACAATGAAAAAAGCCCACAGGTAAAAAAACCCACAGGAAAAAAGCACAAGCCCACATCTACCGAATATTTATATATTACAGAAAAACTTAAAAGTGTTTTAAATAAGGGCATAAGTTAACGGCAAATATTCTAAAATACAATTGTTTTTAATTTATTTTAGAAAAGGGTTTAACTTCAGCTTTCAACAACTTCGACTATATCGCCAACGTCAAAAATAAATTTAAAAGAATGGACTGGAAGAAGCAGTCAGAAAGGAAAGTACCTCCATGAACAAAGTTACTTACCACCTTTGGTGAAAAAGCTAATAAATGCAGAAAAGTACTACGTGAATGCAGTCATTTAACAAGGAATCTGACGAAAAGGGGCACAAGCACCAGTGGTTGCACTCACGGATGGAAGAGGAAAATGAAGAGGTGATAGTAAATGAAGCTTACGAGCCTACCTAACACAAAAATCTAAGACCTCGTAGTTGAAGAGCATAACCCTAGCACTATCCTCTAAAACTGCAAGTAGCGTTAAAAAATTATGAATATGAAAAAAAGATATCACATTATCCAAATTACAGCAGTTCGGAACCCAAGAGACGCTATCCCCTTTCTGTTCCATTCACCTCAAACAGATTCAGGATAGAGCCCCTGAGGACAAAATATAATAAAAATGGTGAAATGAAAGTCAAGGAGAATTTTCAAATTTATATATACTATAAAATTTAATTTCAACCAGTATACAATTAATCTTAGCGATGAAGGCTTTCAAAATGAGACAAATCGTGCAAGACATAGAAAACTAATTTCTATGTCTAAGCCAAACTTTTTACCTGACTTTTCCAGTCACTATATTTACTCTATTAAATTATAATCTCGAGATATAGGACTATTTATTTATTCTCTACGACCAAATCTAACATTTTCATTGATTTTATACTTTTGCTTCTGTGATATGCATACTATTTTGATTTAAAAAAATAATTGATCACCTAGAGTCCTAGACTAATCTTTGCTTTTTGAAATGTTTTCGATCCGATGAATTGATATATGGTTATTTGTTGAGAATTGATAGATTAGATTGAATAAATAATTTCATCAGGTCAGTTTATAAATAAGTAGTTAGATGATGTAAATAACTTTGCGTAGTGATAAATAGGTAGGCTAGATAAATTAAATAACCAGGCTAGATTACAAAAGATGATAGAATAAATCTTTGATATGCAGCAATTGTACTATAACTTAATGAATGGGCCTAACAAAAAAGCCTTTGTCTTCCAAACCATGTTTTAGTGCAATTCATATTACTAATAGGCACTGATGTAGAAATATGCTAATAGAATTACCAAGGTCAAATTGAAAACGAAATATAAACATTTAAGTTTTAGATTTATTATTTAGAAGTACAATTTGAATCCTCGTCACTGTCTGTTACGACTATAGGTTTCCAATTCCTGAAATAAGAGATTCGTAAATTAATATATATTGAATAGATATTTATAGTATCGTTTATATACATTATCAATAACATCACCTACTCTTTTTCCTTTTGTGATGAGATAGCGACAGCTTCGATATTCTTTTCATGTCTGGAATCCCAAAAAGCATATGAAAAAGTAAGAGCTAATCATATTGCAAATACATATTTAAAAATCATCTAATATTTTCAAATACTTACTTTGACCTAGCATAATTGTTCCTGAATCATTCAAAGGAATTGAAGAGGATTCCAATAGTTGATGACGTTGATCTACTCCATCAATTCTTCATTAAGATCTGAAAGTAGATTCAGAAAATATAGAAAACCATATAGTACAGAAATGAGAATTATTAACTGAGAATTGTTTCATAATTATAGGTAATTTACTTGTATGAAATGTTGAGCTATTTATAAATCTTCAGACGTAGTATAAATTTAGCTCTAATAAATGCAATGGATTCTCCTTGCTAATCCTCATAATTTTGTTCATAGTACACTCTTAATTTAGACTTTAAATAAATACCAAAAAGTATAATATATCAAAAGGCTCACCTCTGGTTGCCAAATCCCTTGACGGCTTTCTCCTTATTTTCTCCCGGGAAGGAGTTCTGCCGACTACCTCCCTGGACGGAGTTCTCCCGGTCATAGAAATCCAGGGTCAAGTAGGTAAATTGCGGCACTTTAACTAACTGTGGTCTCTTTTCTCAGAAACATTAATGACCACCATGGCTTCAAGGTACTCGTGAAATAAACAGAATATATCATAAATTGAGCTTATTATGATATTCAACAATTCAATATATAGCTAAACTAATTTCAGAAGAATTTTGAGACTTTCTTAATAGGGCCGCAATTAGAAATTAAAGAACCGAATTTACCTGTGTAACCCTACCTATAGGTACACAAACTAGTTTTAAAATATATAAATTGTCAGAATACTTAACTGGAGATACTAGGATAAGTTCCGATTTATCGGACGGTTCCACATTTTCGGTTGCCTAAGAAAAACTATATAATATAAATAATCAACTTTTATTTTAATTAGCTATTAGGTAGCTATATACTATATTTCATACGTGACCGAAAATGTGATATCGCCTGATAATTTGGAACTTACCCTATCTGAAGACAGTGCAGTAACTGCCTGTCCCTATGTAGAAGGTAATGACGCTGAAAAAAACCCAGCTAGGTAGGTATGATGCTTAAATAAATTAACATATAATAATCTAAGAAAATTAGTTTTGATATCATTGGATATCAAACTGGAAGGCAGTAATCAAAATTTATTATTATGAAAAGTTATATACTGATAATCAGCTCTTCAAATAACTACCTAGCCGCCAATCTATCAATCCCGAAAATTTAGGAATATTTAGGCAGACAATTATCTGATTCTATGTATTAAAGGAATTAATTAATAATTAATAATCGATCGGCAGCGAAAATACTATTTAGTGCAAATAACGCTATTGTTTGCACTTGAACTAAAATGGTATTAAGGAGCGTTCACATTCAACACGTAACACACTTGAAACAATATTTGAACAGTAAAGTGTCAGCTGATTAATTGGCTTTGAGGAAAGCATAAGTTGCCACATACTCTTTTGTTTTAACTTACACCTAAACTTCAAAAAAGTAGCGCCAACTCTCATAGTAAGTTAATTCATACACCAGATACATTGGATTAACAATCTTTGTGAGTTACTTCAACACACTATGTCATAGTTGTTTTAAAATATGTTCAAACTCCCAAAATGTAACTCTAACTCTCATAGTAAGTTGATTCAATCCATAAAATGATTTGAATTAATTATGTTTGGTGACACACCACGTCATAGTTGTTTTGACACACGTGAAAACATGAATGTAGTCCAACTAACTCACGTAATGAATTGGTTCAAAGCTTAAATTGTTGACCCATTAATTATGAGTTAACTTTTTTCTCTGTGTAAAATCAAGCATTACCTGATCTCATCCGGCAAACTGACAGGCCTCAAATACCCCCATTCACGATCAGTTTTTACCAAACCTCAAGAATTTTCTTGAAGGGAAACTGATCGTGAATGGCCCGTTTAATATTTGAAGGATATATTATATATAAGCGTGAAATTTTTGATACTGAGCTTAAACTCATTTCTCTGTTTATTGTTTATGCTTCAATTTCTAAATTTTCGAAAATAGTCAAAGATTTAGCATTCTTCGCAACTATGAACAGATTAAATACATTATCCTCAACAACAGCTTCTGAGCTTGATCCAATCTAACTTAAATGTTTATCAATTGATCTTCAATTGGTGAAATTGATCCTAAAGTACCCTTAATTTCTGGTGAACCAACTCTAAGATTCAAGCAAAATGAATCACTTTATTTCGAGATGATGAAAAAATCATAAAATGATGGCAAAGTACACTAACAAATTATTGAGCAAACAATCATAAATTTTGACTAAATTGAAACAAACAATATTTCCATCAAAAAACACTTTTTAGGCTGTTTTTTTTTTTATTGGGTGATGCTTTTAAAAAAATAATATGTTTCAAACAAATATAACAAATGTTTTTTAATGGTTGCATAACTAATAATGAGACGCTCGGTCACAAACAAGAAATGTGTTGCATTGGTGACGTCATATTTTTGCGTCGTCTACTATAGTTACTGTACCCGTTATATTCCTGTACTCTGCTATACCCGTTATATTTCTGTACTCTGCTATACCAGTTATATTCCTGTACTCTGCTATACCCGTTATATTCCTGTACTCTGCTATACCCGTTATATTCCTGTACTCAGCTATACCCGTTATATTCCTGTACTCTGCTATACCCGTTATATTCCTGTACTCTGCTATACCCGTTATATTCCTGTACTCTGCTATACCAGTTATATTCCTGTACTCTGCTATACCCGTTATATTCCTGTACTCTGCTATACCAGTTATATTCCTGTACTCTGCTATACCCGTTATATTCCTGTACTCTGCTATACCAGTTATATTCCTGTACTCTGCTATACCAGTTATATTCCTGTAGCCTGAACTTACCATACGGGGACGGTGTAAAATCCAGTTGTGAACTTTCCGCAGATGTACACTGTACAGTATCAGTATATCTTTTATATTTTTATGGATAGCTCCAATTGTTGTAGTCAGAGCTTTTACTTTACAAGTAAATTTCTAATCTATATTTTATTTTGGATCAAATTGTCATCTCTGTGTTGATTAGTTAAATTGATGACTCATCGATCATATCAATCTTAATCTCAATGTTCTCTACTAGTTCTGTTTTTCTAAAATATGGCTTCCCTTAAGTTCACCACCCTCAATTTACCGACGATAAGTTTACCACAATCAATAAACAGCATGGTAAGTTCACGGCACAGTAAATTCATCACAAAAACAATTTAATTAAAAATATAGCACAGTAAGGATTACAAAGATGATTAACGAAGGGTTATTTATTATATAAGCCGTTAGTTTTTTGAAGCCTTAAGTTGGTTATTAGTCCTTGCTGTTACAAAGATGACAAAAAAAAGATCAATAATAATGTAGAAGGTTGGCACAGGACTTTCAATGAGCTAATGACGACTGTTTAGCGAATGGTAGTTTTTCAGTTGTTATTGCTAAATGGTTTGACTTGATATTAAAATTGGTTGGTAGAAGGTTAAAATGAAGTTTAAACCAACACAAAAGCAATATATTCACGAGAAAAATTGTTTACAAAGGGTAAGACTGTGTATGTTTAGTGGTAGAGTCAAAGTGTAGAGTGGGAGCCTGTAAAAACAACAGTAGAAAATGGAAATTAAAATTTAGTCTTACAGAAAAGTATAAGAAAGGTAATTAAGCAAAGCATCTTTACATTATAAAAATCATTCAATTAAAAGTATTGCAATATTAAATTTCAATCTCAACTATTAATAATACAGAGTCTGATATTACTTATCTAACAACGTATATATAAGGCATGGGTGGGCACATGTGTTTTTTAGTGCCGAAATATGGAATCACAGTGCCGTTACCATTTTCTTTTCATTTTTTAAATTGCAGGGGATACTGAGGAATTAAAATGCGGGGGTCTATTTTACTGAGGTACTATCGCGGAAAAGTGTATCCGTCAGCTTTTGTAGTATGCTATTTTAGCAGTTTTGACCTTTCTTATTTTTTGCATGTGGCATTTTAGAGAGTATTCCTCCGCGTTCAAAAATCCCCCAATAAGGAGGAGCCTATTGCTGGGGTAAAATGCTAGGGTAATTGGGTGAAATGGGGGATTAGATATGTGTATCTAGAGGAGGGACGAGGGGGGGGGGGGGTGATTTTTTATCGATTTCTGACAAGTGATTAGATATTATTTTTGTATTATTTAAATTAAAGTATAAACATATAGTTTCATTTGTATCATCAATGCAATGTTCATTTTGTAATGAATACATGTATTTTTTATAATTTGAAATGCATATTTATAATTTTGAAATTTTCCATTCAATTAACCTTGGTATATATTTCGTACGATTTACTCTTGTATGTTTTTATGCAATTTACTTTGACCAATTGTCGTTCTAATATTGAAACTAATAACTTTGAGGTAAAAGTAGATTTCTAGCTTTAGCTTTATCAAATCTCATTAATTGCAAAAATATTATTTATGACAATCATTCACACAAGATAGACTAATCCTCTTCAGATATGATTTTAATAACTTCGCTTCTTTTACACCTTTAAATTATTTGTTCTCCTATAGGCTATATTATTAACACTATAAAACACGTTTTCAACTTTGTGGTAAATGTCTATAGTTTTACTTTTAGTTTTGTCAAATCTTATTCCACGAATATTTTATATTATAATCATTCACACAAGAGCATTTTATCGTCTAAAGATATGATTTTTAATAGCTTCGCATTTTTTTCACATTTAAATAATTTGCTGGACGGGATATAACCTGTCTCGGTTATAATCCAGAGATTGTCTGCATTCAGAATTTCAATAAATTAATAGTGGTGACTAATTTAGTCGATAAGACAAGTTTCTCTTCTTTTTCGAAGTCCTTTGTGTGTATTATCTTTTTAAATTCATTCAATATATTGGCCAAATGAGGAAGTTATTAAAATTTGTGTTTTTAAAATGATAATAAATTAATAATTCCTCTTACGTTTTAATTTATTGACAACAATCATTAAGTTGTTGAAAAGCGTTTTTCTCTATTTTCATCAACTTATAAATAAGTAATTACTAATTACTTATACGGCTATACCTATACTTTCTATCTTTTATTGAAGTTACTTAATTAAAATTCTTTTAGGCTAAAGAATAAAATAAAACTATGACTAAGTTGTAACTTAATTTAGTTTAGTTTAGATTTTAAATGCTGTAATTTGATGGACTTTTTATCATCAAGTGAACGGATTCTTTTCAGTTTAATTTTTTTATATATTAAATGCTTGCACGACCAATTGACAAGCAGTGATATCGTGAACTAAAAATAACTAAGTGATCATAATTTTTCTTCTCAATAAATGTCACATCGCCAATGTTGACAATAAAATAAGTTACAAAGTTCTATGAGATGAACCAAAAGAAGTTCTCCAAGAACAGAACTAATGTAGCCTACTGCAGTTTTTGTGCTTAATTTGTGACATCGGAGTGAAACTGGGATTCATGACAACTGTTAACTAAGGCTTTCAATTTGCAAGTTCTATCTCCTATCATACAATATTAGTTTTTTTACTTAAAAAATAAGATAAATAAAGGATCAATAATAGAAAATGGATAATTATTTTATATTTATAAAAAATAGAGTTTTACAAAAGTTGAAGATAACAATTAAATTAGGCAAAAATTTAAAAACTACTACAAGACTAAATACACTTGCAGGTTATTTCGAAAGTAGAAACTACCCGATACAATTTTTACTAACATAAAGGATTTCTGATTAGTACTAGTTTACATGAAGTTTCAATCTTAGAACAATATTTAAAAGCTTAGGGTTGAAAAATTAACATGAACTTACAATATACAATTAATTCTATATTTACCTAAGATTAAAGTTTTTCAAACGCATAGCAATAAATAAAATACACAAATTAGTTCGGTATTTTATGCACTTCCTTTTCACAGAGAAAAGTCGTTGAAAATCTAAAAGTAATAAGCATGAATAAATGGATATCACAGGGAATGAGACCAGACTTCCTGGGAATGATGAGAACTCATCTGATAGTGATTAGTACTGTCCTGATGGGAACTTCACTGATGGGAACTTCACTGATGGGAACTTCACTGATGGGAACTTCACTGATGGGAACTTCACTGATGGGAACTTCACTGATGGGAACTTCACTGATGGGAACTTCACTGATGGGAACTTCACTGATGGGAACTTCACTGATGGGAACTTCACTGATGGGAACTTCACTGATGGGAACTTCACTGATGGGAACTTCACTGATGGGAACTTCACTGATGGGAACTTCACTGATGGGAACTTCACTGATGAGAACTGTCCTGATGAGAACTGCAGTGGTGCGAAGTTATTTGAATCTGAAAATGTTTACAAACAAATTGATTAAAAAATCTCTGATATTGACTTAGAATTACGCTACAAGCAGTTATTAACAAGATAAAACAAATTGAATAGATTTTATTTTAATCTCAAACTATAACATTTTTTTTTTATTATACTAGGGGTTAAACGTCGTGCTTCAGTCATATCGTGACTATTTCGCTGACGTAAAAGGAAATTAAATACAAGGGACTAGAAGAAGCAGTCAGAAAGGAAAGTGGCTCCATGAACAAAGGCACTTACCACCGTTGGTGACAATGCTCATGGATGCAGAAAAGCTACTCCGTGAATGCAGTCACTTACCAAGGAATGTGACGGAAAAGGAAAATGAAGAGGTGATAGTAAATGAAGCCTACGAGCCTACCTAACACAAAAATCTAAGACCTCGTAGTTGAAGAGCATAACCCTAGTGCTATTCTACAAAATCCTGAACAATGTGTATTCGAAGCACATTTGGTTATGTTAAAAGTATCCACATTCGAGTGGCAAGGAAGAAACAAGATTTGATAGAAAACAAGATTAATGGAAAGTAGAACACAGATAGATTAAAATCCTTACTGTGATCAGAGTGTGTTTCGAATTTTAAAAATCAAACTTACAAAATATTTACCCAAAAGACTAAAAAGAGTCCTTCTCGATCTAATATTTTTAATTTTTTCTTTATGTTGATGAATTAAGAGGTTATACCGCAAACGATGGAAAGAAAAGGATAATTTAAAATGAGTGTAGAAAAGACAACAAAGCTATTTTTGGAAATTGCAAGATAAGGTTGAATAGATGTTTAGCATTAGAAATGTGGTTTTATAGAAACGCTACATTTATCTTCCATTACTCGAGACTAACTGTTAGATAAAGTCTAAATCCAGTTTGTAGAATACTTACTACAAAGGACTATATTACAAACTAATTGTAAAAAAGTCGAATTAATTTAAACGAAACAAATGAACTCTACAAAAGAGATAATTGAATTTTACTAATTTCTTGTAATTAAATGTTGGTCATTTTTTTAAATAAGATTATAGCTTTATGGAAACAGAAATTGTACTGAAAAAGGGTAATACATATTTGCCTCAAAAATGGAAGGAAGTATTTAATTTTATTCGATTTGTTGTCAAAGGAGATGCAAAGAACGAAACTGTAAAATAGAAAAAATGAAAGTCAATAAGTTGAAAATACTGAACAATGTCACTAAACTACTTAATTCTATTTAAATGTTCAAGTATGAATGTCACAAGACTAATGAAATATTGTAGAAACTCTCATTTTAGCGGAGAGTTACATGTTGAAGTAATCTAGAATATTGTATAAATTAAGCTATTCGTATTATCAGTAAATTTAAACGTTTTTTTAGTTTAATGATTTAATGAGTCAAGAATTCCAAACTAGACTATAAACAAAAAGCTACAGTTAAAAAAAATTAGTTGATACAACTATAATGAACTATTTTCTTTAGAACCACCATTATACTCTCTCAACAGATGTTAAAAAAATTGTATACAAGTTATATAAGAGTTTAATTAATTATTACCAGTACTCTGAATATTTGCAAATTTTAATACTAGCAAAATAAATAACCGTTTATCACCATGGAGTGGATATGAACAGTCAGTATTTAAGAATTCAGTATTTCAGAAACTGCAGAAACCATAAGTTGTGTATTTACAATTACCAATTGTAAAGTATTTGGACGAAATAATTTACAATTGGCAATCAATTTAATTGAAAGTTTTTAGGCCATATCGCTGATATTGAAAAGAAATTGAATATATATGGGCTTGAAGTAACAGTTAGAAAGGAAAGAGACTCCATGAAAGAATTAACTACCACCAGTCTGAGACAACGCTCATGGATGCAAAATAAAATGATCCATGACTGCAGTCACTTACCAAGGAATGTGACGAAAAGAGTCACCAACACCGGTGGCAGCACTCACAAATGGAAAAGGAAAATGAAGAGGTGATAATAAATGAAGCCTACCGGACACAAAAAAAACATACGAGTTATCCTCAGAAACTACAATTAGCCAAAAAAATTGATAAGCCTGAAGCTGTTATGCCTTCTCTTATATTCACCTGAACAGATTGAGGATACAGGCACTGGGGATTTGCAATTAGCCTACTATATTATATCTTTAAACAATTTTCATGCATTTTTTAAATTATATATTAATTCGATCAGTTATCACTGAACTAATAGAAGTTTGTCCTTACCAATTGAGAATAGGGAGATTTGCACTGCTGTCGTTTGTTTCTTCCGCTTTCTTGTGAGAAGTGATCTGGTCATAGGTAGTGGTCTTTAGAGTTCCACCTAGCGAATTCTCGCTCTTCCCATTGAACTGGAAACAAATTTTAATAATATAAATTAGTATATAAGTTATTGTTATTGAATAGGTTTGATGCGAATATAATGGTTTCGAGATTCGTTAATCGGAAAATAAATAGAAAAAACCTTAATATAGATCTAGCAGTTAGATTGGAAAGAGACGCCGTGAATGGAATGAAAGAGACTCTTCAATGGAATGTTACGGAATGAGAATCTAGTAATCGTGGAAGTAAGAGGAAAATGAACAAACAGGGTGCAAAAACATATTGCAAATTATATTAATAAACAATCTAAGACTACATTGTTATCCCTATCTAGTGCTATTCTACAAAACAGTGAATTTCAATGAAACAAAAAGGGGAAAAAAAATTGGTCATCATCCAATTTGCAACTGTTCGTATCGAAAAATTCTCTGCCTCTTTCTTCAATTCATGTCTGTTACATAGTGTCATTCGTTGAAAACTGTCATAAATGCAACATGAATATCTTACATATTTCATTTGTTAAATATCTTACATAAGATAGTTTTTTTATTATAAACTGCTTTTCCGGGCCTGAGTGTTCCTTTCAATAAATAATCTCTGTTAATTTAAGTAGAGGTTTAACGTCTTCTTTGGAACCAAAGCCCATATCGCTGAAAATGAAATTAAATACAAGGGACTTGAAGAAGCAGTCTGAAAGGAAAGTAGCTTCAAGAACAAAGTCACCTACCACCGTCGGTGACAATGCTCATGAATACAGAAGAGCTACTCCGATACTGCATTCACTTAAAAAGAATAAAAAAGGACCCAATTTAAGGTCCGGAGGCTGCACTCACGGATGGAAGATTAAAATGAAAAGGGGATAGTAAATTAAGCCTAACAAACCCAAAAGTCGAAGACCTTGTAGTTTGAAAGCATAAACCCAGTGCTATCCTCTAAAACTTCAAGTTGCGTAAAAAGATAAACATAATAAGAATAAAAAAAGACAATTATTAATCCAAATTACAACAGTTCGAGGCCAAAGGGAACCCCCTTCTATTAAATCCACCACAAACAGCTTCATGATGAACACGGCCTCTAACAACTGAAACCTCATAGCTTCAAAACACACGTCAAAACTTAAATTTATAAGTTATAGCATTCAATGTGCTTCTTTGGATAGCTATGCAACATTTTAATGTAATTTTGATTCAAAATGTTTTAGACTCTCTTGAGAGGGCTGCAATAAAAAATTAAAGGGCCGCAATTTACCTGCGTGACCCTAGAGCTCATGCAGGCTTTTAAATTCTTTGCTACCCAGAAAGAAAGAAATTTCTTATAAGAGTTACCTGCACAAAATAAAAACGAGAATTAGAATTAGAAGATGAAAATTATGGGAAAAATAAATTAGGTGAATATACGTAATTACATTTACCGTTTAACACTAACCTTGAGCATCCAGCTGTTCCGAAGATTATTCGTAGGTTTTCCTTTTTTTTATAGTGCATAAATATTGTTGTATCTATAGGTATTGTGAGACTAAAACCTGAAAAAAGATTTAAATTTAAAGGTATTTATAAATACAGAAAGAACAGTTTAAACAAAAATTATATACTACAGTCTACATTATAGAACTATTGACGTAAACCGGCGGCTATTTACGAATGGAAGAATCATATGCATAATAGTACATTTAATAAAGTATATACCTCATATGCATAATAGTACATTTAATAAAGTATATACCTACCTAAACTGTAGAAGTCTAGAGGCTAAAATAAAAAGTAAAATGTGGTTATAAGCTACATTCAAAGGAATTTAGGCACAATAATATAAAGTAGAATTCCGTATTTTTTTAAATTAAATAGTTTAATTACTGTGCGGGAAGAAGAAGAAGAATTCCAAATCTCGACATTTTGCAGGTTTGGATACCTATAAAAAATGGTTCCACTAACTATAGAAAAAAAATTCTGAAGTTCGGTATTATTTCAAAGTCCAGAAGTAAAGATACAAAAGTTTTGAAAGCCCACATCTTGGTAATAAATTGCAAATTCCATCAGCAATTTCAAGAATATCTGTGAAATATTGATAAATTTATAATTCGAAATGATCACAAGAACAGAAACACTTGATATTGAGCTGGACTTCGTCTCAGCTATAAGCAAAAAATCAACTGGTAAAAAAAATATTTAGAGTTCATATCCAAGAAGAAAACAACTAGCTCAGAAATCTGATCAGTCTTTCGAATATCTCAATTTCAAGGAATAAGCTGCCTAAAAATGGTAGCATTAACAATTTTTCACAGAGTTAAAAAATATAGCTTACAATTTTGAATCTAGAACTTAGAAAATAAAAGAAGCGAAAAAAATTAATTTACCAATGTATAAGTAAAAGATATAGTTCCATATGTGCATGACAATAAAAAATAGAGTCCTCAGCTAGAAAGACTGAAGAATCCAGGCTAAGTGAAATTAGTATATAGAGAAAGATTAATTTTCGATCTGCCTAAAACACAAGTTTTTAAATAGAGAGAGTGAAATTTGATGACTTTTCACCATGACGGCTGAAGACGAAATGTCCCGCACTGCATTAAAAAGAATCGAAATTTCTTACATGCGGGGGTAAAATGAGAATTTGGGGTAGCGTACGATAATCCGTGGTACAGTGGGAACTAGATTATTCATGCGCACCTCAGCAATTGGACGGATACACTTTTCCGCGATAGTACGTACAATCGTACATATTTTGCACGTAAATTTTGGTAGTATATTTATTATTTGAATTAAAAAGAATTAATAATTTATATATAATTATACTTTTCTTTTTTCGTGTGAAAATAATTCACAATAAAAACAAGAATAAGATATTTTGCATGGTGTACGGACAACTGTCATGCGGACAACTGCCATGCGACAAACTGCCATGCGACAAACTGCCATGCGGACAACTGCCATGCAATATATTATAATTTTATAATGGGGTGATTTGTAATGCTCTTGTAAACTTAACCATTCATGGTGGAATCACTTTGATGTGAAGATAAGTTGATGTATACTAAATTTATATTATAGTTAAATCATATTATTTCACATTTAACCCATTAAGCCCCTTAAAATCTATAGATGCAAAATTTTCTTCTCAAACATTTCAAAATACAAAAAAGAGAACAAACACAAGCTTTACTAGTTAAAATTTACAGTGAGTGTGATTTCGCCTTTTTTATAATTTAATAATATTTTATTGGGTTAATTATTATTTTCATTTGTAAAAACTAACTTTTCTGCTAGATTCAGGATTAGAAACTGAAGTAGTAATTAACTTATTTTTATTTTTAAAAAATCCTACAACGAACACTTTACTCAGTCACTTTGAAATTTGAATTAGTTTTTCTATCGTTACTTTGTTTCTAGCTCCAACTGATCAAAAGTCCATGCAACACATGTCTTATTAATATACGAGAAGTGTCAAAATATCTGAATAAGTAATACTGAAATATGTGTTATTAAATTTGTTATTATACTAATAACGATTCAAAATTCTAATTAAATTATATATGGTCGTTGCCCCGTGCTGTGTGAAAGCAACTCTTGAATAATAAGATGCAAACACTGAAAATTTCAACCTGTAAAGCTTATGTTTGTTCTATTTCTTCTATTCTGAAATGTTTGAAAAGAAAGTTTAGCATTTATAGAGGTTACCTTTTCGTCAACCTTTTGATTATTGAAGGAGTTAAATTTGAAAGCAAATGATTGTTTCAAAGAAAGAAATTGAGTGTTATTTCAATATTGATTTTTATGCTTCTGCATTCACAATTTCAGACTATACAATTAAAAAAATTATACTAAATTTTAGGTTAAAATAATGATATACTTCACATCAAATTAATTCCAAGAGAGAGTAAGTTTACAAGCACATTACAATTCTCCCAAAATAAAATTATAATATATTGCATGGTAGTTGTCCGCTATGGCAGTTGTCCGCATGGCAGTTATTCGCATGGCAGTTATTCGCATGGCAGTTATTCGCATGGCAGTTATTCGCATGGCAGTTATTCGCATGGCAGTTGTATTTTGCATAAGTAATGAAAACTTAATAACTAATTCATAAAATCACAGGATTAATGACAATGGTTACCTAAGTTATTAAAAAAGGGAATTAAAAATTATTACACAATTCTTACCAGTGTAAGAATAACTGATCTAGATCGATAAAAAGAGTCGGAGGTATTTTTTTTATACACCGGCATTAATTTAACAATAAACTAAAAATTCCTTATTAACGGATAAAATTGACTATCAAAGTATCAAGGTCATTACAAATATACTGTTCTGCAAATAGTTGATCATCCTCCATGTAATTTATAAAACAGTCAGGGCTAAAATTTCTAAATTTTCTTTGGAAGAAAATAAAGCACCGTTTCCCTGGTAGGCACGAGTGCTGCTCTGAGGGCCAAAATAGCACTGAGTGCTGCATTTGCTCACCCCTGATTATAAGGTGTGTCATCCACTGAAACTTACCAAATAAATGGCTAACTAGAGATCTTACACAATGTATAGTGAAGGGATAGAAATGAGATCCGAAGCCAAGAAACGGTCTCTTATATTTATGTATAGTGACCAAACATACTATGACTCATGTTAAAAATATTGAAACATTCGAATGCTTTTGTATGTAAATTATATGAAAAATTCCCTTCAAAATTCTTCAGATGTTGTACTGTTTGCTGATGACACCACAATATTGCTTCAAGATAGGGACTATTCTAGCCTAACTCAGCAAACTAACAGTGAAATAAATCATTTCTTCAACTGGGCCAAATCCAATAGACTATCTATTAATCTTGATAAAACAGATCCAATGCTTTTCACTAATAGACTAAACCAAATAAATCCTTCAGATAAAATAGTTATGTATGGAAAGATTTATAATACTGTTGATGAGACTAGATGTTGGTCCCAATAAAAATTTTAAATTGCACATATTTTTCCATTAAAAACAAGAAGGATAAAATCTTTACAGAAGAGGAAATTCCTTCAGGAACTACGAGTGAGGGGTTGAGTTCCCTGAAGGGGTGGACCCGACCCTCTAAAACCTCTCCTTCGCGGCTGAGAGGATGCTGAAGGCATTCCCTCTCTGGATCGCATGCAAGAGCCATTCGCTGTTGGAACCAGGCAGACTCCCTTGGATCATTCGTTGTCTCAACAAGGCGTCTACCTATGGACTTCATGATTAAGGAGGTTGTTCTACCGTACGCTCCTGTGGTCTCTGTAGCAATTGGCTCAAATATGTATGCATCTCCAAGGGCGGAGTATTTCTGACGTTTACGGTTCTCCGCAGCCCCGGCAGCTGATCCGGCCTCAACTGCGGAATCATTGAGGTGTGTCTCGGCAAATGTGTCGACACACGTGCAATCCCAAATCAGACTCTTTCCATTCATGTAAGGAAACACAGTAATACCATCTGGGCGTTTACCATCACCTCTGTCAAGTCCAGGAGGCTCAAGTACTGAAGGGAGTCCTGCTCTCTGCAAAGCCCGTTTTACCACATCATTCATTGCTGCATGTCTTGGGTGACGCCCAGAACTGTACCTACAAGACAGGCCATGCAGTCCTCTGACATCCATCCCACTGCCACAGCGGCAAGAATGAAGTTCACAAACTCTGGCACCAACTCTGAGAGCAATGGCTACCCTCAGGACCTCTGGATCGAGCTGTGTACCCAATGACGGTATGGGAATCGCGTTCAACCACACTCCAGTTTCTTTAAGAGATGCAGATAATAGTCGTGCCCTTGCCACCTGATCAGCTCTAGCCAACAGACTCTCCATTAATGAATGAGCCCGTGGTGTATCCCATTCTTTTTGACTGGACTCATGGACTGGTACCGGGAGACCAGCCTGTAAACCCTGCCTCCATGTCCCAACTGCATCCGTAAGCTCTCCGGTATCGACTACATTAATATTAGAAAGAATAGTTTCAACCAAATCACTCACAGAATACATTGAAGACACAAAAGCAGGCAAGGCAATATCTCCAGCTCTCCTACAACCTAGTCCACCAAGGCCAACCGGTAAAGTTGCCTGAACCCAAGAATCAGCTGACATCTCTACATTGGTCACACTGGCAACGGCAGATCTAAGTGATTCATCAAAGCAGCTAAGTTCGACTACGTGCTTGTAAGCTGGAGAAGCCCGCAGAACATATTGTAGCTTCGGAATGGAGAAAACATTTCTCAACAAAAAGAAGGCTTGATGGTTATCCACCACCCGCAATCGAGAGACCATGAGATCCAGATCTTCTTTCTTCCTTAAAATCTCCTCGGGGATACCCAAGTCACTTAAAGGCGCACCCAACAAGGAGCAATTGTCCTTATGAACCACTCTGACATTTGGAAGCACTGCCCGGAACAACAATTCTGTTTCACCAGGGGCATTATCATCGAGAATGGTCAGCTCACATTTCGCGCTATTAACTTCAAGTCCGATGGCACTCAACCCATCTATCAAGGTTTTTACGTCCTCCAAAACTCTCCCCGGTGTATCTCCCAGGGCTGCGTCGTCCAGATACCATACATTGAACTCTGACTCAACCCTGCGAGCCACCTCGTCAATTCCAAGAGCAAACATAGCCGGTCCAAAAGGGTCACCCTGCTGGATACCTGTCTCCGACCTCAGCACCTCTTCACCAAAAAACAAAGCTGAAGGCGAAGAATAAGCTTGCCAAAGGAGTCTATATAGCTCCGGCACACGGTTACGAATAACAGTAAGGAAGGTATCTCTCCTCAGACAATTGAAAGCGTTTTTCATATCCACCTTGAGAAACACCCTCCTATGGTTACAGTCATTCAAGTACCGTCTTGCAGAATGTGCGGCAGCTTCACAGCCACCCTTCGTAGAGAACCCAAGCTGAACCGGTCTTAATTCACTACCGAGAGAGTGTGATAAGGGGCGCGCACCAACCTTGGCAGCCAACCTACGCAAGGTATTACCAACTGCTATGGGTCTGATGCCACCATCCTTTTTGGTTAAAGCGCACAATGTGGCTCCATAGAAAGTTGACAAAGCAAATTCAGGAACTTCTCCTCTCAATATCGCATTCACAAAATCTGTCAGAGTGGTCAAAAGACGTACTCCAGCCTCTGCAGATGAATGGGACAATAGCGTCTTCAAATGACCTGGCCTGAGGCCATCAGGTCCTCCGGCAGAACCAGGACGAAAAGAATTAACAGCCCTCCGGACATCCTCCTCCGAAACAATAGGCACAACTAGAGAATTATCCGGAGGCTCTGGCATCATCAAGTCTAGCGGGGCAGGCGGGTGTTTAGACCTCAACGCTCTGACAGTCTCTTCGTTTCGTTGGGCCAGTCCATCCGAAGATGACAGCTCACGAACTGCTCCACTTACGTCACCATCTGCAAACTTAGCTGCCACTCTTTTTTTCAACTTTTGTAACTTGTCATCGTCTGAAGCGTGTCGATTATTAACATCTGGGATTATGGGTTCAGGCAGCGTAGGTAGGGAGTCAGTCTCTAAAAATTGGGCCACCTGCCGATTGATTTTGGTAGCAAGAGAAACCTTACGACCTTCCCTACCGCCATCTGGGCACTGTAGCCCCCAGTAGCAGAAGCTCATAAGCCTTGTCCATGCTAATTGGGTCTTCTGCGTCAGAGCCCCCTGCAATAACAGTTGGAGGGCTCCCGCCACAGCTATTACTGATCCCCTGGGAATCGTATTTAGGACCCTCAACCTGCTACGACAGCCACCAATATATGCCTCCAAATTCACCAGCTAATTGGGCCGCTCCTGGGGGTCATCGATTGTACCCCGCCCTCGACACGCCACACAAACCCATCTTACTATAACTGACGCCTGTGCCCTGGTCAGTCCCACACATGACATGTGAAACCACCCAGAACACAGTGCACATTTAACTCTTTTCTTTCGGTTATTACGTGTGTCACATAAGCTACAGAGCACATCCTCACCCTCAATCATTAAAATAAAATAGCAGTCTGACTGGCAAAACAGAGCAAATGCCACCAGCACCCCTCAACCGGAGTGCCCATGAGCATTCAGGGGTCAACAACCTCCCTGCTCAGTACTCTGGAAACACTTGGCAGACGTTCAGAGTTCACCAGGCAGACCAACAATTCCTACCTCAGCTGTAACTTAAACCTCCTGCAACACAACTAAACAAGGTTAACTTACCAGCTTACTACAGAATAAAAAGGTTAAAAGAGATAAAAATCAAAACACATTGTTCATGTATGTAGTAAAATATCAAAAAGTATAGGTGTTGGACGGTATGCTGATGAAGATGTTCTAATTTCTCTTTATTATTCATTTATATATCAATATCTAATATACTGTAACATCATCTGGGGCAGCACTAATTATTTCCATTTAGAGCAACTCGTCATTCTACAAAAGCGTGTCATTAGAATCATAACAAGTAGTTCATATCTCTCTCACACTGACCTCTTATTCTTTAGAACTAAAATATTAAAAAATCATGATTTGCATAATTTTCTGTTAGCTGTTCACATGTTCAAATGTATAAGTGGTAGTGGAGATGTCATAATGTCTGAACGTAGTCACAACACTCGAAATCGTGACCTTCCTCTTAGTTCTTTCCATAGACTCACTGTCACGCAGTGTCTTTCACCGCACCAGCAGTCTGGCGGACTCTTCCACTTCATGTTCGCAATAGCCATACATTGTCTTCCTTCAAAAAATCCTGTAAAAATTATTGTGACGGCAGTCAAGCGCAGTCTACCATTTTATTTTCTAATACAATTTAATAATAGTATCCCCTTTGGCAATTTTCTTTCATATTATATTTGTATTTTCTATCATCTAAGTAAGGTCGTAAAAGCGCAAATACGCAATTAATATGTAATTTTCAATATTTGTACTCTATGGTTTTCTTTTATATTATGTTTTTGATATTTGGTTTATTGGTTATTTTTTGTAAAAGTCCATTGATAATTATTGTTTGCCTCGAAGAAACGTCTTAATTTTTTAATCAGTGCTCACATGTGTAACAGCTGAATATTTATTAGGTCCTCTATATGAAGTGATATGTTTGGCAAATAGATGTGAATGTCCTTTAAATTCTTATTCATGCTGTCCAATTTATTAATTAAGCACACTATATTAATTCTTTCTTTTTCAAATACGTGCTAGTATAATATTTAAATTTTCTTCCAATTTTGTAACCTAGCTGGCTAGTGTACCCAGCTTTAGAATTTTTGTGTAGCTAGATTATGTATGGAAGGAAGGAAGATGTATCTGAATGGCAGTCATCACATCAGAAAAGTAGAAAATATGAGACTATACTGACACGCCTTAGAATTGGACACACGAGACTTACCCACAACTACCTACTGTGCAATGAAAACCTCCCATATTGTGAAGATTGTGTCTTGCCTCTCACAGTACTTCACATTCTAACTGAGTGTCCCTCCTATAGTGATGAGAGACGGGGAGATATCTTGGCAAAGATGGTACCACACAGCCCCTGAGTAT